>JAIOTZ010002194.1:0-22234 GCA_023374045.1 Limonium bicolor | reverse complement strand
GAGGGCAGTGGACAAATTCAACACTGAAGACTTAATCAAAGAGTAAGTTTTTATTACTATTTAATTGTTTGTAAGTTTTTTGAACCAAAATTAATGTACTTGTTCATTTTGCTAAACGCTTTTGTTAATATATGTAACAGTTGTTAAAAAAAACCCCTCAGGGAGAGTTTGGTGATTTGACCATCAATTACATCAAGGTTTGGTAATTCATGTATTTCATTCGTGCTGCTATTATCTTTGTACAATTTTTTACATTTGTGAATTTTGGTGATTTAGTGCCCTACCCAAAAGGATTCTAAGAGTTGCGGGTACTACGTGATGCGGTATATGTACGAGTTCTGCGGGTACTTCCCAAGTTTTAAGAATGATATTGACAAGGTAATACGAACGCTGTCTTGTATTTAATTCTTTCGGCAGATTTTTTGTGTCTTTATCTTAATCTCATTATGTGTTCCATTCCTTTCTTGTTGCAGATTAAAGAGCATTATGCCAGATTCAAGACTTATGCTCCTGCCGACTTGTTGCATGTCAGAGAGAGCATGGCAGCCATGTTTATGAGAAATGGAGTGGTAGACTAGCTAGCTCTGATGCTGTAACATATATTTTTTGTTAGTTTCTGCTGATTCTGTTAGTTGCTACTGCAACAGATTATATTGTGTAACAAATTATATTTTTTGTTAGTTGCTCTGATTCTGTTTGTAATGAATTATGCTAGCTGCTGCTGTAACAGATTCTAGCTGTTGTATTGAATGTTTCTGTTGCAATTGTGCGCAGAAATGAATTTGCAATTGTTATCTCTGTTGCAATTGTGTAACAGATTGAATATGTTACAGATTTTCGATCTGGTGCTTTATTAGATGTTATCTCTGTTGCAATTGTGTTACAGATTGAATATGTTACAGATTTTCGATCTGGTGCTTTATTAGATGTTATCTCTGTTGCAATTGTGCGCAGAGAATGAATTTGTGTTGTTGGTATTTGATTCAGGGGGTTCAATTGTGCAGTTTCTGCCCTCTGTTGCTTATCTGTTACAATTCTGTCTCTGTTGCAATTGTGTAGATTTGTAAAAAAAAAAATTACACTTTAGATTACGGTTCTAACAATAACCGTAATCTAAAGTCCTTTGGGCGCGCGCGCCAAAAGACTTTAGATGACGGTTATTGCCAAAACCGTCATCTAAAGTGTCGACTTTACATTACGGTTACTTGTAAAAACGTGATCTAAAGTCCTTTGGTTCGCGCGCGCTAAAGGACTTTAGATCACGGTTTACAAATAACCGTAATGTAAAGTCAATGACAGCGGGCCGGAAAAGGGACTTTAATTACGGTTTTAAACCGTAATTAAAGAAACGCCATCTTTATTGACGCCCGCGTAGATTACGGTCCAGAACCGTAATTATACACGGTTTTGGACCGTAATTAATGGGTCGCGTTCCACCAGTGTCCACACAAAATCTCCAAGATCCATCCTTCTTTTTAACTAGCAAAACTAGAGAAGAAAAAGGACTGTTACTTGGCCGAATAATCCCTTCACTCAGCATGTTGCTAACCAGTTTTTCCATTTATGATTTCTGCGAATGAGGATACTTGTAAGGTCTATTTTTCACTGGAGCAGATCCCTCAATTAATGGTATAGCATGATCAGTTTGGCGTAGAGGAGGGAGATCTTTTGGAGACTAAAACGATGATGCATATTGATCAAGAAGCTGTCTTAATCCGAAAGTAAACACAGGATCAGAAATAACAAACTTAGTATTAGAATCATGACCCCGTGAGTCTACTACAGCTAGATGAAAATAAGCTGAGATTGACTCTGTTTGACACTGCCTACGAAGCTGACTTAAAGTGAGTTGCGAATAAGATGGGGTGTTCATGCCATGAATCATTTCTGTCTAACCATTGTGTGAATAACTCATGAACATCTCACGATAATTAGAAAGAAATGAGCCTAAACCAGACAACCAGTCGCACCCTAGCACCACATCAGCCCCATACAAAGGCAACACATACAGATTTAGTATAAAATGGTGAGTTTGAAACTGAAGTGTGGTATTAGTACATATACCAGTGCACAAGACAGATTCACCATTGCCAACCTTCACATTAAGATGTCATGAAGGTTGTACTCTAAGGCCAAGTGCTTAGCAACACGACTTTGGATGAAATTGTGAGTGGATCCTGAATCAATGAGTACCACTACAGAGAGGCCGTCGATCACAGCTTCAACTCGCAGCGTACTTGGGACGAAATGTCCTTCAAGAGCATGTAATGAGATTTCTGGTGGCCCAACAGATTTAGAGAGTTCGATTGTTGACAGCTCTACAGAAGATTCTTCTTCCTCAATGTCATCCACTGTAATACAACAAAATAGGGGAGGCATGCACTTATGTCTTGGCCTATATTTATCTTCATAGTTAAAACATAATCCGTTTTCTTTCCTAGCGTTGCGTTATGCTAGTGTTAACCGCCTAACGGGTAAGGCCGCAGGCGTAGAAACTGAAGTCGGCGCTATCTGAGGTCCCACTGAAGAAGTCGTACGGGGGAGAGATCCCTTAGTTAAAGAGCGGGACAAACTGAGTTTTTCCTCGGCTGATTTAGCCAAATGTATTGCAACAGACAAGGATAATGGTTTCAAGATAAACAGCTCATGCTTGATCTCTTCTTTCAATCCTGAAATGAAACATTGAAGGAGATTCGAAGAAGACAAATCTTTAGTTCTATTGCAAAGAGCGACAAATTCAGTGACATAAACGTCTACCGTCGATCGTTGCAAGAGCATGAACAATGACGTTTACGGAGATTGAAAAGAAGCTGGACCAAAACTCAATTCCAAGTCTTTCTTGAATTGCTCCCAAGAGGATGGTTGGTTGGTTATATGAAGCTGTTGAAACCAGGTAAGTGTGATCCCCGTCATATACATGGAAGCTATCATCAACCGTTGTTCCGCTGGTGTATGCTATGGTGTGCACGAGACCTGATTTGGCCCAAGCTGTTAGTCAAGTCGGCAAGTACATGTCTAATCCTGGGAGATATCACTGAGCTGCAGTGAAGTGGATTCTCAGGTATTTGAAGGGTACAACTGACTATGGACTTATGTTTGAAGCCTAGAAGGTAGATTTAGTAGTTGTGGGATATGTGGATTCAGATTACACTGGTGACCTGGATAACAAGAGGTCTACTACAGGGTATGTATTTACTCTTTTAGGAGGCCCCATATGTTGAAGATTTGTGTTGTCTACCACTAAGGCTGAGTAATGGCGTTGGGAGAAGCAGCTAAAGAGGCACTATGGGTTTAAGGACTTGTGGCTGGTTGGCTGTTGAGCAAGGTGGAGTTCAGTTGCATTGTGACAATCAAAGTGCTATACATCTAGCTATGAATCAAGTATATCATGCCAGTACGAAGCACATCGATGTCAGATTTCACAAGATTAGGGAGCTGGTTGCTTCAAGTGAGATCTTATTAGAGAAGGTACATACGTTAGAGAATGCAGCTGATATGTTGACAAAACCGGTCACCGCATAGAAGTTTAGACATTGTTTGAACTTAGCTCAAGTTCTCAAGTGCTAGGAAATGTATACCCCTCTCCCCAGTTAGTAGATTTGTTTTTGTAGAGCTAGCAGAGATTTTTCATTAGGGTGAAGATTATTGTAATTGACTTGTAATCTATAATGGGTTGGGCTGGCAAAGCCACTCGCTTGGATTGTTGAGGGGTGCAAGGGGCTTCACCCCCCGCGACTTAATTAGTACGGTACGGGCTTTGGGCCCGTATCGAAATTTTTTTAGATCGGTCTATGTTTATAAATAGACGGTTGCCTTAGGGTCGTAAATATATTCTTTTGCACAAAGTAATATGAAACCCTAGAACACAGTTTCCTCAAAACCGTTCTTCTCCCTCTTCATCTTTGTTCTTCGATTTCTCTCTATTTTCACATGATTTTACAACAAGGCTCTACGTCTTTCTCTGAAGGCCTTCGAGGTGCGCAGTTGTTTATTTCTTCTTATTCCCAGGTGATGGGGGTTTCGTGGGATATTGATGTCCAGCTTGATCGATGGCTCCCTCCTCCCTCAGGTTAGGAAAAGTTCAATACTAATGTTGGGGCCCTGGGGCGAAGTATTGGTTACAACTGTGGTGGTGCGGGACGATGCAGGTTGTCTCCTTGGGGTGTCGCTTCATGTGTTGCGGGGTGTTTGTTGGTCAGTTTTGGCAGAGGCTTGGAGCTTAGAGATGAGGGTTCAGTTTGCTCTTGACCTTGGGAGATTTATCCTCGTTGCTGAGTCTAGTTGCATTTTCGTTGTGAAGGGTCTAAAGAGGGGTTCCCTAATTTCTCTAGAGATCGATGCGGTGCTGGATGAGATGCGTTCGAAGTTCTCACGCAATATGTGTGTTAGCTGGAGTTTTGTTCGCTGGAAAAGGAAATAGGGTAGCTCATAACTGCTCTCAATTATTTTCGTTGATTCAATCTCGTCCAGTGTGTGGCTTTCTGATTTCCCTAATGACCTTTTATCTTGTTGTAATTTTGACCTTAAGTAATACTAGTGTTCTTTTCCTAAAAAAAAAGAATACTTTCAAATCCCATTTTTTCTCTAAAGATTAACAAAATAGTATAGAACTTAAAATACAAACTTCCTTGAAATACCCGTATAATTTTTATTTTTTAAATAAGTATATTACCTTTATTAATATATTGATTTCTTACATTGAAATTTTTTAAAAGAATTTTAAGTAAATAAGATAATTTAAACTACGTATCACTATAAGAATTTATTTTATCATATTGGATATACCTAACTTAATATATTTTGCATACTTATAATACGTAACATTCAATATATATATTTTGAATGTTAGGATATATATATACATTAAATGTTAAGATATATATATTTATTGCATAACTACCATGACAAAGTTCAAAGGTGTTTATACCCATAGTTCGATCCTTGATGTGTGTATTTAAGCACATCACCACACGCATATGATTTGCACTCCTTGTGGGATTAAATAGTGCACATCTTAAAACATCATTAGTAGAGAACCGCACAAGTGACGGCGCGAGCATTGTGACGGAACCTTATTTTCCGTCAGTGACGGATTCAATCTCCACCGTCTATCATTTTTAATAGTAATATAATCTCAGTCGTTCAATACAGATGAGTGAAATTTATTAAGAAAAAGACCCCGACATCATCACCGTCACCACATCACCGCTTCTGGCCACTACTCTTCCTCGCCGTCGTCTTCTTCACTCCATAATACTCAACATACCAATCAACAAACTTCTTCAACCCAGTTTCCAAATCCGTACTCGGTTCATACCCAAAATCCCTCCTCGCACCCGACACATTCGCATGTGTAAACGGAACTTCACCATTACTAGGCATAGTCATCACTTTCTTCTTAGCTTCAACACCCAATAATTTCTCCAATATCCGAACTAATTTCCCAACCCCAACTGGTGCCGTATTCCCCAAATTATAAACTCTCAACTGTGCATTCCTCTTTTTCTTCCCACCACTCCCTGTACTTTTCTCCGCTGTATCAATCGCACCTAAACACCTTTCACCACATCATCAATATAAGTGAAATCCCTAGCTACTTCTTTCCCATCCACCGTCTCGTACACTTCAATTGGTTTCCCGGAAAGAATTTTATCTGCGAAAAAAAAGTAAGCCATGTCGGGTCGACCCCATGGACCATAGACTGTGAAGAACCAAAGACCGGTTAAGGATAATCCGTATATATGGTTATAAGTGTGTGCGATTTCTTCACTATAATAGAAAAGATAGTTAGTCTTTACTATTATGTATCTTTTCTTTTGAACGTTTTTATCTAATCATTGTATATAAGAATATGTTCTTACCATTTATTAGTTTATAGAATTTGACTGATTGATAAATTCTTGGAAGCGATAAAATGAGTTGTTGGAGTCGATTATAAGAGCAGATGGATACAAACAGTAGAAGCAATGGAGAACATCAATATAGAAAAATTACGTATTCGTATAACATTGGGTTTTAGTATCCGCGATAATTTGTAAACGTTTCCACTGATGTTTAGATACATGTACACAACCTTATATAATCGTTTCCATCATTATAATAGAAGCGATATGGAGTGATTACTATTATATATCTTTTCTTTTGACCGTTTTTATCTAATCATTGTATATAATAATATTTTGTTACCATTTATTAGTTTATAGAGTTTGACTAATTGATAAATTCTTGGAAGCGATAAAATGAGTTGCTGGAGTCGATTATAAGAGCAGATGGATACAAACAGTAGAAGCAATGGAGAACATCAATATAGAAAAATTACGTATTCATTAACCTTGGATTTTAGTATCCGTGATAATTTATAAACGTTTCCACTGATGTTTAGATACATGTACACAACCTTATATAATCGTTTCCATCATTATAATAGAAACGATAGTTAGTGCTTACTATTATATATCTTTTCTTTTGACCGTTTTTATCTAATCATTGTATATAATAATATTTTCTTACAATTTATTAGTTTATAGAGTTTGACTGATTGATAAATTCTTGGAAGCGATAAAATGAGTTGCTGGAGTCAATTATAAGAGTAGATGGATACAAACAGTAGAAGCAATGGAGAACATCAATATAGAAAAATTACGTATTCATTTAACCTTGGGTTTTAATATCCGCGATAATTTGTAAACGTTTCCACTGATGTTTAGATACATGTACACAACCTTATATAATCGTTTCCATCATTATAATAGAAAAGATAGTTAGTGCTTACTATTATATATCTTTTCTTTTGACCGTTTTTATCTAATCATTGTATATAAGAATATTTTCTTACCATTTATTAGTTTATAGAGTTTGACTGATTGATAAATTCTTGGAAGCGATAAAATGAGTGGCTGGAGTCGATTATAAGAGCAGATGGATACAAACAGTAGAAGTAATGGAGAACATCAATATAGAAAAATGATGCTTTCAAAATACAATTTTTGTTGTCTAGACAGAAGCATATAATAGCCTTAATAATCATAGTATGACATTTTGGGTGACAACACATTGTATTGTACTCTAAAAAAATGCACCACAAATATACAATATTCTCTTTTCACTTTCTTCTTACTTTCTTCCTTTGTTTGCAAAAAACTTGACTGAGCATAATGTGTTGAGCAAAAATTATTACTACAACAGCATTAACAAGTTCAAAATAGAAGGAAAAAAGAGACTATATGCTATCACAAATTGTCAATTCTCCATCGTTTGAGGAACCTTCATTTCTTTCTTCTCTTTAATATCTTTTCACTTTTCTTTAGATAATGATATGCTGCTTTCTCAATTTGTCCAACAAGGATATTGTTTTCTTGTTCAAGATGTTGGCCACATATTTGTAGTCTTAATAGTTCAATGAGCCGACCAACGAAGCAAGCAAACAAGTAATTAGGGGTCGGGAAGAAGTCTAGGAAGGGCTCACTAATACAGTGCCAACCATGTTTCAGGAACAACAATTTCCCCTAGCTTCAAACCGAGCTGCAAACAAGTAAATACTTCACAAATGGTTTTTTATCATCCAATAACAAGAGATGATGTAGGCATAGATATTTCAATTGAATGGCCACACGAGATTGAATTAATTACACGATATAGACTTATATATTTGATAACAAAATCATTATACAAACTATCTACCGTACAACAGCTCCATTCTATTTGAACACTTTGCCCAAAAGCGTAAAAAAGAAGAGAAGATGAAAATACAACACTCTAGAAAATTCAAATCAGCATAATCGAGTAAGAGGCTCCATTTCTCCTCGATTCTTCTCCAGCTTTTCCTAGGTCCTTGCGATCAGAGGTTTAGTTGAACTAGTTGAACGGCTGGAAAGATGTGTAGAGATCTCAAAGCCGAGTTGAAATAATGCAAGGAAAAAATAGTTTTGAGGCCCGAATTGTTAGTCATGCGGTGAAGATAGTCATGCGGTGAAGATGGTCATGTGGATGTGAACGGGCAAGCACATGATTCTCTAATTGAAGACACACCTGGCTCTCTTTCGGTTGATCGATCGGACCAAACAATAGGATGATAACTATCCGAATAAACAAACTCACCCGGTTCCAGAATATTTTCCTGCCTTCATCATAAATGCGATATACAACTACGAGCAGGTGGAATTCGCAAGCCCCCGTCGATTCAGATGGCAATTGATTTCGATTTGCAGAAGAAGAGATTTCAGGTCCTGTTCTGGGTAGTCGCCTACATCTGCCTCCAGATGAAAATACAACACTCATTGTGATCCGGACCAAAATCTATGCAAAAGAGAACAAAATTTTAGGGATTTCAGGATATTGGGGTTGTACGTAACTGGCGGCAGCTCTAGGCATATCTGGAGCTTTTGATTCCTGAAATTGCTGCTTATTGCAGGTTGAGAAAGGTTGCTGCGTAGTTCAATCGATGCAAAGGAGAAGAAATAGAGAAGGAAGAAAGCGAAGCTCGACTTGTTACATACCTCGCAACCAACTCTAGGTTTATATGGGGCTTTTGATGTCGGAGATGACAAACAAGACAAAGAACGACGATGCAGAACAGGGTATTAGCATTAATTACTATCTCAATCTAATCTGAGCCATTGGTTTAAACTGACGGTAGATATTGAATCCGTCAAATTGACGGATATATCTTGTCTGTCACACAATCCATGCCCCACAAGTGAACATACTACTAACCACTAGAGTCGGTAGTTAAAAAACGCTACTGCAACTATTGGTGGCAGAAATTAAAAATGCTACCATACTCTTTGATAGTGAGCGTTGTGGCAGTAAAATTACTACCTAATCAGAAAACAGTAGTGAATTTTAATTTTGCGCCAAGGGGTTTATCAACCGAGTGACTGTGACAACAAATTAATGTGAAAAAGCGGTAGCCAATTCTATTTAGTTATTTTTTTGTTGTGTCTACTAATTATATTAATAATTAAACACTCTTTCTTGTAATGATTTCACAAGGCAATTGGGTAATTATCTAGAACAGCATATCACTGAAGAAATTAAGGGCCCATTAAGAGCATCATATTATTAATGGTTTTTATGGGTTCTTAAGTAAAAAAATAAATAAGAAAATATGAGGTGGAGAAGAGGGGGAAAGAACTCTAATTTTGGGTTCTTGGGGAAGAACCTTTTAAGAACCTATAAATAGGACCCACCATTTTTTCCTTTAATTATAATATGTCAAATATAAATAGTTAAATTTATATTTTAAAATTTTAATATTTGTAAAACTAATAATGATATAAATAAACCAAATATATCAAAATTCTTTAAAATCTCATTCGTTACAAAACGAGATCCATATTGGCTATGTTTTCATATTTTTAACATATATTTATTTTAGGTAAACTAATACTTATTATTGTATTTTAGTGATATAAAAATGTAATATTAAAATATACTTGAAAATTATAATGTGTACCAATGTATTCATTACAAAATTCATATAATATTTTAATCCTAATCATTAAGTGAATAATAATAAAAAATTATATTAATAATTTATATGAATAAATTTTATTTTATTTTTATTTCAAAAATATAATAAATTTTAATAGTACATAAAATATTAAGTTCAATTTATTTTTGTATTATTGAAAATAGTAGTAATAATAATTAAATATAAATGATTCTTATAATAATTAATAAGTAAAAAATAAAATGATACAAATGGAGAGAGTTTAAAACCAGATGATAGGTTCTCCGATGTTGCTAAAAATTAGATATGGTTATTAAAATGATGTGACAGTGAGAGAAATAGAAAAGGAAATGTTAAGAAGCCAAATTTAGATTCTTTGATAATGATGCTCTAATACATATATAGACGTCTTGATTGTAGCTATTTAATACTTAGGTAGCTTAGGGCATCACAATAATAATTTTGGATTCCACTCTCGAAGTAATAATATTTTATTCTTCTCACTTTTTGGGTTTTTAGTTAAGAAACTCTCACACAATTTTTCTCCTCTATATCATATTTTATCTTTTTATTTTACAAATTTGGTAGGATGCCTTTGCGTGTGGTGGATTCTTTACAATTTTTTTTTTTTTGAAAGAACGTTATCCATTATTCGGTGGACAAATTTCTTTCAAATAGTCGAATATGGAAATCTTCTCGGAACAGCAAGCCTGGAGTCCGGATCGTCCGCCCTCCTCGAATTGTTTGCCACCTAATTGACCAGGTTGATAGTTAGTAACTATACTATGCTCTACTCGAAACTGCATCCAGAGCCGAAGATTATTGAAGTCCCATGCAACAACCAACAAAGGAACAGGGAGGAAACACATGAATCAGGCAAATTAATCACCATTAGAGGATAACGCCAAGGAAAATAAAGAAAGGCCTGTGCGAGACCTTAAACAAAGAACTACTGCCACTCAGTTATATTGAATACACCACATCGAGAGAAGATCAGAATAATCTCTCAGCCTAGGAACTTGAATCAGCCACTAGAACTCAGAGCAAGATTCCACTATGCAGTGGGAGGGAAGAGGGGGGATAGAGGTACAAACACCCCAACTTTACTAAATTATATTTTTCCTCCATCTTAAATTGACCTTATTATTTGTTTTATGACACATTTTTCACTTTAATATTAAACATATGAGTTGAAAATAATTTCATAAAACTAAATTTTGTATATATATAATTTATCATATAAGGAATCATTTACAAAATTTAAATTCTTAAAACTGTTTGATCTTATATACTAAATATTAAACTCTAACAATATATCAACAAGACCGACAATTCGAAGGGAGTACAAAATTATAGTGTAAAAATCCCCATAACTTCTTATAATTTACCCTCAACTTCTATCTCTAGTTCCGTCCCATGCCACTATGAACAGGAGAACACAAGTGCAATTGGATGCATGAGAACCGGATCGGAGCAAGAGAGGGGAGCACGACTCCGGCCGGCGAAGAAAGTCGATAAGATCGAGGAACAAGCAAAGGCTGATGATGCCTTTTTCTTCTGTTATGACATAACATTAGAGAGGAAATAAGTATCTGATCAATTTATTAATAGTTAAACACTCTTTTTCTTGAAGTGATTTTACAACACAATTGGGTAATAATGTAGAACAACATATCACTGGAGAAATTAAAGGCCCCTTAATACATATATAGACGTATCGATTGTAGCTATTTAATACTGAGGTAAATTAAAGGAGATCAAGTGGTGGATGCGCGCGTTATTCATTAATTATTCGGTGGACAACTTTCTTTCAAGTTATAAATTAGAGGAGAGGAGAGTAATTAAATCAGCGGAGCAGGAGGCACCTTAGAGGTCCCGTCTTTCACTTCAACATTGTCTAGACTCGACCACCTCTTTAATTCTTCAAGCGCCGCCTTCCCTACCTCCGGTACCATCTTCTTTACACTGTTGGGGCCGAATAGGTCAAGTACCATGTTCTTAACCAACTTGAATATGAATCCATGTAGTTGGCTCATATTCTGTTTACCAACAATCTTGGTGAAAGAGGATGGTAACTGTCATGAGTATTTTTCCAGAATAAAATTTTTCGCTTGGAAGCCAGGTCCAGCGGCATGCATAATACGCATTTAACACGCAAGCACACACATCAACCGACAAGGGACAACATTTAGACAACCAAACAAGCAACATTCATGACCGGCGTCGGGCCAAGGCCCGACCAGCCTAACCGAACCAACCCTTGTGCCACAAGCATGACTAAGGGTGGTCTTGTACCGCCCCACGGTGAGTTCCCTCATCCTCACACCCCTTCGCCCAAAGGCATGGATGTGCGGAGCACTCCACTGAATGAACACCTTCCCTAGTGGAGCAACCCCAGTGCCAAGCACCTTCAGTAGGGACGCAGCAGCGTGGGCAACGCTGTGCACTCACCACCACCCGGACCATCTCGGCCATGCCGGACACAAGTCCCAACTTAGTGTGTCGCCCCTCGCACTCCCACACTTGCCCATGTGCGGAACCAGCCATACGACAAGCGCACGCTGGCACAACTCACCATTAGGGACACCGGCGGGTGGGGCAAGGCCCCACAGCCGTTGGAGCCCACTACCCGAGCTAAAGGTAGTGGGACATGCCAATAGGCATGTTCTAGGCACTCACATGTCTAGCCGGGTGCTCTCCAGGCAGCCCGGGGTGACCCACGACTAGTTCACCTAGCCGCCGGTGTGGCCCCATGGGCCCAACACCGCCAAGGGGTCCAAGTGTCCCGACACCCCCATTCACGGGTATAACATAGCCTTTGAGGCCCTCGGGCACTTAGGTGCCCAGCCGGGACACAGCCGTGTAGGCTGCCTGGGGGCAGGCCAGGCAGAGAATAACCAGCCCCCTAAAGAGGTTAATGTACCTTTCAGGCCATACTGGACGCAGACATGCCCCTTTGTAGCCAAATCCCAGCATTGTCTAGAAATACTTCAAAAATTCACTAATTTGCCAACATCTCTTATTAGTCAAGGGTAACATTTGGCCTTCTTTGGTGCTCAGCAAAGTTGTCAAGATCCCACACGTTTTGAGCCAACTTCATATCGGCTGCATCACGGTGCCTGCGGCAGTGCGCAGGTGGTCACTGGGTGCCTGCGGCAGCGCCCAGCACCAGGTTCATGCAGCATCAGGCACTGGGCGCCCCAGACAAGGTCTGGGCGCCTAAGATAGTGCCTGCATGCCCCAAGGTGCACACGGCGAGGCTCGTGGGCCCTCGACATTGCACCTTGTGCCTACGGACAGTGTCCAGATGGGCACTGGGTGCTTGCGGTAGTGTCCAGATGGACATTGGGTTCCTGCGGCACCACATCGTTGCGCCCACAAGGCACACAGCAAGGCTCGCGCGGCATCGGCTGCGCACCACAAGGGTCGTGTGCCCTCGGCATCACGCCCTTAGGCCCGACCCTCAGGCCAACCCCAACGGGTTGGGCCATGTCCATGGCACTTGCACAAGGCATACCAATTCAATTTTCCATCACATGCATCTAGACAAGGCCAACGACAAGGCATGCCACAACCGTCAAGCTGCTTGCCCAAAAATATTCGTGACAAACCCTCCCCCCGTTAAAGTGTTTGCCGACCTCGGAAAAGTCCTCATGGGAGTAAGGTCATCTTTACTTGTTCCCTTTTCGTTTCAATCGGCATCAACTGCCACAAGCCGCACCAACTTGTGCGGACTGCACTAACCACACCTGGTCTTGTGCAAGAACTGGGCAACCGGTGCCTTTGCACACTACCCCGTGTGCGGTCGCATCTGCCCACCTGGCTGCGACACTTAGTCACTGGCACACTGCCCTCTCACGCAACCCAGCGTGACCAACGCCGACCCTACTCGGTCGCGTATGAAAGTATGGCAACTCAAGCCATTCCACGCACACCTGCGTGGCCAGCGTCAACTTCACTCGTTGTACGCTGATTGCCCAACACCACGTGTTGGTTCGCACACTCATGTGCGACCAGCATCAGCTTATCCCGCTGCAGGCTGAAACAACGGCATCTACAACCGTCTTTCCCCTGGCCAGGGAGATCAACGTGAACCCTCTTGGTTCCCCGTTGTCACTTGGCACCACGTGCCATCTTGCGCACCTCTAGCGCATCCAGCATCAGCACCCCGGCTGCATGCTGACAACTCGGCATCACATGCCGACCCACGCTCACCAGCGTGTTTGACGACAACCCACCCGGTTGTACGCCAACAATTCCGGCACCTGGGACATCCCGTGTTAAGCCACGCATAACCAGCGAGGCCAGCGCCAATCTACCTGATTGCGCGCTACCAGAAATAGCACATCTTGTGACACTACCGTACAAGCACGGTCGACAAAGCCTACCTGGCGTCAAGCTGGAAACCCAGCGTCACAAGACTACTCTCGTATTCATGTACCCATCACGGCCTAGCTTCCCCATTTTCAGCTTGGGTCCAAGTACTTTCTAAACATAACACAAATTAGGGAAAAGTGATTAAGGATCCAAGAGAAAGTTCATCGAGGACGCCATCAGTCCATTGTAAATTTCCATTAACATTGAAAAGTCATTACAATATTTCGATGCATTACATGGGCCGGTACACAAAACCGGGTACAATACTTCCAAAAAGGAATACAAGAGTTCAATATCAACAAAACATTGACCACCACAACATACAAACTCTTGAATATTACACGGTGATCACTCAAAAGTACAAAATTTACACCCTAGTAAAAAACAATCCTCAACCCGGGGGGTGCAGGACTGATTCTAGGAAGGTCGGGACATCCACTTTCTAGTGGGGAGGTTGCTTCCTTGAGCCAACAAGGGTGTTCACACCCGCATTTGCAACCTGGGGGCATTCTCGCATGTAGTGCGGACCACCGCATCTAAAGCAACTTATGCCAGATTTGGGTTTTGGGGACTCCTCCTTTGCCTGCGGACTTGCACCGTCTTGTGTATTTTCCGGTCTTGAGGAGGGGCAGGTCCAAAATCCCTTTCTGGTCTTCCCCGCTTCCCGCCTTTTCTATCAGAACGGCTGTCTTTATTGGGATGCCTTTCCCAACCGAAGTCCACAAGACTTTCAGCCGCGGTCATCGCCTGTTCGAGGGTGGAAACATCCCTCCTTCGAACTTCTGAACGCGCCCAAGGTTTCAGACCTTTCATAAAGTTGTACACACGATCCCCTTCGTGCATACTGGGCAAATCAGACATTATGGAGTTAAACTCCCCGATGTACTGTTGTACCGTACCCGTCTGCTTTAGATCATTCAAACGATCACGGGCTCTGTCATCAGCATCTTGGGGAAAGAATTGGGCCTTCAACGCCCTTTTAAACTCAACCCAACATCGGATAGGAGTTCGGCCACATGCGCGGTCACGTTCAACCTTGCACCGCCACCATTTCTTAGCATGGCCCTCCAAAAATGTAACCGCCGAGAAGACCTTTTGATCATCATCAGTATTGTATGCTTCGAAATGTTCCTCCATGTCGAAAAGGAAATTCTCAAGCTTCTCGGAGTCACGAGTTCCGTCGTACGGCGTAGGGTCACGAAGTTTCAACTTCCTTTTCTTGCCTCGACCCAAACTAGGGGACACCGACTCCTGTAGAAGAGCCACTTTGGCACGGAGCTCACGTATTTCCGCATCACGAGCATCATTTGAGTTGTGCTGCTCCTCCAAGTTCCCAATAGAGGGGCCAGCCCGAAGCTGGCGCACCTCATTGCACAGAGAGCTCACCATTGTCTCAAGCCGCTCAAGGCTACGGAGCACATTATGTTCCGGACCAAACTCCGAGGCATCTCGGTCAGTGAGGCCGAGTACCCTTTCAATTGTGTTCAGCCTATTCGCAAGCTCAACTCGGGTCGTAGTCTTAGCAGCCATTTGGGAGACTTGGGTCTTTTCTGCCAAAATTACTTCTAGCCCGTACGAACTCTGGGTCCCTTCAATGCCCTTGCAGCGTAACGATTAATGCTCAATCCTGCAAAGACAGGGACAACCGACATGTTATGGCTCTGATACCACTTTTGTCATGAGTATTTTTCCAAAATAAAATTTTTCGCTTGGAAGCCAGGTCCAGCGGTATGCATAACACGCATTTAACAAGCAAGCACACTCATCAACCGACAAGGGACAACATTTAGGCAACCAAACAAGCAACACTCATGATCGGCGTCGGGCCAAGGCCCGACCAGCCTAACCGAACCAACCCTTGTGCCACAAGCATGACTAAGGGTGGTCTTGAACCGCCCCACGGTGAGTTCCCTCATCCTCACACCCCTTCGCCCAAAGGCATGGATGTGCGGAGCACTCCACTGAATGAACACCTTCCCTAGTGGAGCAACCCCAGTGCCAAGCACCTTCAGTAGGGACGCAGCGTGGGCAACGCTGTGCACTCACCACCACCCGGACCATCTCGGCCATGCCGGACACAAGTCCCAACTTAGTGTCGCCCCTCGCACTCCCACACTTGCCCATGTGCGGAACCAGTCATACGACAAGCGCACGCTGGCACAACTAACATTAGGGACACCGGCAGGTGGGGCAAGGCCCCACAGCCGTTGGAGCCCACTACCCGAGCTAGGTAGTGGGACATGCCAATAGGCATGTTCTAGGCACTCACGTGTCTAGCCGGGTGCTCTCCAGGCAGCCCGGGGTGACCCACGACTAGTTCACCTAGCCGCCGGTGTGGCCCCATGGGCCAACACCGCCAAGGGGTCCAAGTGTCCCGACACCCCCATTCACGGGTAAACATAGCCTTTGAGGCCCTCGGGCACTTAGGTGCCCAGCCGGGACACAGCCGTGTAGGCTGCCTGGGGGCAGGCCAGGCAGAGAATAACCAGCCCCCTAAAGAGGTTAATGTACCTTTCAGGCCATACTGGACGCAGACATGCCCCTTTGTAGCCAAATCCCAGCATTGTCTAAAATACTTCAAAAATTCACTAATTGCCAACATCTCTTATTAGTCAAGGGTAACATTTGGCCTTCTTTGGTGCTCAGCAAAGTTGTCAAGATCCCACACGTTTTGAGCCAACTTCATATCGGCTGCATCACGGTGCCTGCGGCAGTGCGCAGGTGGTCACTGGGTGCCTGCGGCAGCGCCCAGCACCAGGTTCATGCAGCATCAGGCACTGGGCGCCCCAGACAAGGTCTGGGCGCCTAAGATAGTGCCTGCATGCCCCAAGGTGCACACGACGAGGCTCGTGGGCCCTCGACATTGCACCTTGTGCCTACGGACAATGTCCAGATGGGCACTGGGTGCTTGCGGTAGTGTCCAGATGGACATTGGGTTCCTGCGGCACCACACCGTTGCGCCCACAAGGCACACAGCAAGGCTCGCGCGGCATCGGCTGCGCACCACAAGGGTCGTGTGCCCTCGGCATCACGCCCTTAGGCCCGACCCTCAGGCCAACCCCAACGGGTTGGGCCATGTCCATGGCACTTGCACAAGGCATACCAATTCAATTTTCCATCACATGCATCTAGACAAGGCCAACGACAAGGCATGCCACAGCCGTCAAGCTGCTTGCCCAAAAATATTCGTGACAGTAACCATGTTTGAAAAAGCGTTTCTTCTTGTTGAAACACGAAATAATTAAATTCTGGATCAGTCGACACTATCATTGGAACTCCTACGATGTTGGTTCGGAACAATGGACCATACCTGCATATATACATTACAACTTAAACAAACACACAAACTAAAAACATACTTTATTAACTATATAGTAGCATAACATGTCACAGCTAAATAATTTTAGGTCTATTCTATATATGTATATCAATTCTCATCTAATTAACCTTTCCATTCTCTCTTTAACAAATGGATGGATATCAGATGTGAAGTTCACTTTAAAGAACTGAATGGTTTCTCCAAGCACCGGCAAACCAGAGGAGCCTGGTGGAAGTTTCCCACTCCCGCTGTACTTTGGATTCCACCATCTGTACAACCAGTGTGTGATGATGATAGCCAAAGTTGCAACTATCAATGAAGTTACTATGGTTGGTTAGACTTTGTAGGCAATGGAGCATTAGAGCTACCGGAAGAGCAAGTTAGCTACTTAAATATATAGGCACACCTGATCATCAATAAGTTGACAAAAAAAAAAATATCAAGCGTATCCTTAGATAAACCAAAAACATCTCAGCAGTACGTTCACGACTTTTAGTTTATTGCTAGATTAATCTGCCCCATCTCATTGTCTTATTTGTTATTTTTTTTGTTGGGGGTGATTATCCATCTCACAAATGTTTGAAATCCAATAGCTCCGTTTGAAACGTGAGACACGAATTGTTTTTTTTTTAATATTAGGTACTGTATTAAAACAGACTTGATGGTATGTCAGGCATACAAAAATTTAGCGTTCCCACATGTGGGAGACCAAAACCTGAATAACAGATATATCACAGTAAAGAAAGGGAAGGGAGGGGCAGATTGCACAATTCAAGATTGGAAAAGCAACAGAGCACGGGGATCATCTTTCTATGTTCGATTTGGACAAATTCAAAGATAAAACAGAGAGAAAGAGACCGAGGAAACCAGTCGTCGTGAGCGGAATTTGAAAGGATGAAGAAACCTAACTATTGTATTCATTCTGGAAAGTAATATTACTGCTACAGCGATAAAGAGTTAGAAGAGGACTATATATATATACAAGTATGTAAAACTATAAAGCTAACTAAAACGACACATAAGAAAAGAAAATATGTAAAACTATAAAACTAACTAAACGACACAGCATAAGAGAAGACTAAAGATCTGATTGAATATACATAACCCCCCCCCCCCCCCCCGCAAGACAAGAATGGTGATAACCATGCTTGGCTTGAAAGCAGACGACAATTTATGAATTAGATATGCCCATCGACATATACTGAGACTTGTACTGCTTCCCTGACAAGCTTTTAGTCAGCATATCTGCCAATTGAAAGAAACTGGGAATGTGAGAAATGGCGATGAGACCCTTCTGCAACTGATCCCTCACATAGTGACAATCAATTTCGATATGCTTCGTTCTTTCATGAAGATCTGGGTTCCTAACAATAAAAACAGCTGCACGGTTATCACACTTGACTGGGATCGGTATATTATCTGTGACGCCTAGCTCATGAAGAAGACGGCTCAACCAAGCTAATTCAGCAGTAACCTTTCTCAAAGCTCTGTATTCGGCTTCAGCGGAGGATAAGAGACACATGCCTATTTTTTAGATTTCCACGAGATCGGGGAACCACCAAGAAGGATATAAAAACCACTTACAGAACGCCTAGATATGGGACATGATGCCCAGTCTGAATCGCAATAGGCGACAAGCTGCTGAGATGCAGTATTATTAAGTAGAATGCCTGTATCAATGGTGCCTTTGACGTACCGCAAGACATGTAGAGCAGCACTAAAATGATTTATGCAAGGAACATTGAGGAATTGACTCAATAATTGCACGCTGAAACATATATCAGGTCTGGTGTGGGTTAGGTAATTCAATTTTCCAATAAGCCTTCTGTATTGCTCAATGTTTTGATAAGGTGGACTGTCCTGAGGCAGTAGCTTGATACCAGACTCCAAGGGACTAGTAACAGACTTACTATGATTAATATGAAACTCTGAAAGAAGTTGTTTGGAATACTTCCTTTGAGTTATGACCATGCCGTTAGGAGTCCTTAAAAATTCCATGCCTAAGAAGTAACCGAGACCACCAAGATCTTTGATGTTAAATTCTGCATGCAAGCTAGATTTTAAACAACGAATTTCATCAAGATTATTACCACAAATTAATAGATCATCAACATATACTCCTACGTGAATCACTGATTCGTTAGTGTGTTTTGAAAAAAGAGAATAGTCGTTGTAGGAAGTTATAAATCCTTCCCTGCGAAGAAAATTAGCTAACTTGGCATACCATTGTCTGGAGGCTTGTTTTAGGCCATAAAGAGAGCGTTTGAGATGACAAACCTTGTTGCCACTTTCCACATGTAAACCATCCGGCAATTTCATGTAGATGTCTTCATGCAAATCCCCGTGGAGAAACGCATTATTAACATCTAATTGATGGATTTGCCACCCCTTTTTAACTGCAACAGCAATCAAAGAACGAATAGTGGTCATCTTCACGACTGGTGAAAAAGTCTCAGAGTAATCTACCCCGTACTTTTACGTGAATCCTCTCACTACTAGTCTTGCCTTATAACGCTCCAAACTGCCATCAGCTTTGAGTTTGACCTTGTAGACCCATTTACAGCTGATCGCCCTTTTTCCTTTGGGCAGAGGTACAATATCCCAAGTATGATTGCGCTATAGGGCCTCAAGCTCTAGTCTCATGGCAGATCTTCATTCTGGATGAAGATTAGCTTCTCTGAAAGATTCCGGTTCAGGCAATATAGCCGGTTTGTACTTATCTGTAGTGACAGTGAAGCCATATGATGGTGAGATGGCATGGTTGATACTGACAGCAGGGACATCTGTTAACGAGCAGAGAGCTAAAGTGTTGGTCAGCTGCTGTTCATGACTCTTTAATCTAGCAGTCAAAATTTCTGTAAAAGCTTCGTCATCAGGCGATTGAACAGAGGATTGTCCTACAAAGTAGTCACTTAAATAATGTGGTCTTGTGTGATGCCTTGAGGACCGTCGAAGGGTCGTCTCTGATTCTGGATTAGTAGCATCAGTAGAAGCATTATTCTCAGGCTGCTCAACTTCTTCAGGAAGTTGTGAATCAACAATTTCTGTTACATCTTGCTGGATAGGAGATGTTGAAGTTTCTTCCTGGTCTTGTTCAGAAGGGGAAGAGAAGACAATGTTGTTATGATTTGGAAACAAAATCTGTCTTGGAGGTTCTTCGTTAAGGTTATACATTGCAGCTGAAGAACTAGGAAATAAAACATTGTCTTGGGATATCGATTGTTTTTCTTGAAAAGGAAAAACAGTCTCATAGAATTTAACATCACGGCTATGTATGATAACTCTATCTGAAAATCTTAGCAGCTTATGACCCTTGCTAATCATACTTGGCCCTAAATAAATACACTTAGCAGCTCTTTCCTCAAATTTCTGCTTATGTGCCTTGGTAACCGCGGCATAAGCTAAGCATCCAAAAGTTCTCAGAGAATCAAACTTTGGTATCTGGTTATATAAGATTTGATATGGTGTCTTACCAGATAAAACAGAAGATGGGAGCCTGTTAATGATATAAGTTGCAAAAAGTATTGTCTCACCCCAATATTCTATAGGTATAGCACTTTGAAAAAACAAAGCGCGCGCAGTCTCAAGAATATATCGGTGTTTCCTTTCCACGATGCCGTTTTGTTGAGGGGTGTGGGGGCAGGATCTTTGATGAATAATACCTTGTGATTGAAGAAAACGTATACCTTCAGCTGAAGCCCCTAGTTCATATGCATTGTCTGATCGAAGGACTTTAATTTTCTTTGAAAACTGCCGGTCTATCATGGCTATGAAATCCTTTATATGAGAGAAAGCATCTGATTTCTTTCGTAACATTTTCACCCATAGGCATCTACTTTTATCATCTACCAAACTGAGAAAGTAGTTAAACCCATCATGTGTAGTATTAGAACAGGGACCCCAAACGTCCACATGAACAATATCAAAACAGTTATCACTAATGCTCTGAGAATTAGGAAAAGGTAATCTATGTCCCTTTGCCCTATTACAAGCATGACAAACAAAAATAGAAGGAACATCATGTTTATTGATTATCCCTAGATAAACCAATTTCTGAGGTGGAACATGTCCTAATCGATAATGCCAATACATGACTTTATTTTCTGTCAAAACATTGCAGATCAGACTACTCTGTTGTTGTTGTTCCTCTAACATCAGTCTCTGTCTTGTCTCAAAGAACCTTCCAAGCCCTTCAGTATCCAACCAGTACAGACCCTTATCGACCTTCCCAATTATACTTTCAGTCCTCAATATCGGGTCCTGTAAAACACAATAATTTTCATCAAACAGGATTTTACAACCTGTTTGTTTGGCAAACCTGTGGACAGAGAGCAAATTATATTTGAAGCTGGGAATGAGGAGAACGTCTTGGAGAGTAAAATTACTCCCTAAATGAACCTTGCCCACTGTCAGTATGTATTGAGATCTCCCATCAGGCATAGTGACAACATGTGCATTCTGCAGGTTAATAATCTTACGAAAAATTTCCCTCTTTCCACTTAGGTGTTCAGAAGCTCCCATATCAATAATCCATCTATTAAGGTTTCTATTTGTCTTATTATTTTCACTACAATCAGCACTAAGACAGTAAGAAATTCGCTCAGTAACATATGCATTACCTGCGAAGTTGCAGCTCGTGCTTCTATCTTTGCTGGTCATCTTTTGTAGACAGTCAATAAGGAGGCTCATTTGCTCTTGATTCACATTATATTGCTTATCCTGGCCACCATCCCGATCACTGTCATTCATAACTGCACCGACAACCTTCTTATTTTTGCCAAATTTCCAACCTGCTGGATAGCCGTGTTTAGCATAACAGCTATCTTCGGTATGACCATGTTTCTCACAATGCTTGCAGAACTTCTTGCCAGGGTATCCATGTTTAGAGAAACAATTCTCTTCAATATGACTGGTTTTCTACAGTGATTACAAACACTCTTTCCTTTGTTTGCTTTCTTGTCGTTAGTTTGCCACTTGATGTAGTGCTACGGTCTATGAGTACCATCAACAGCATTAGCAAAAATTTTTGAACTGTCATCAACCTTCTTACGTTTTCCAGTCTCCCTTTGTCTTTCTTCAGAAAGAAT
>JAIOTZ010002193.1:0-22242 GCA_023374045.1 Limonium bicolor | reverse complement strand
ATTTAGTAAGCTTTAATAAATCGATGAAATTTATAAAAGGAGAGAGATAAACTTTAATTGTAACAAATTGTATTTAAATTAAAACCAGTAAAAATATTGCATAATTAATACAAATACATAATAATCATTCCCAGAGTATACGTATTCTAGCCTAACATATTAAATAGTTGATCTGCTATTTAAATGCTTAAGACTAGAGGTGGAAATGGTGAAATGAAAAGAAAACAAAATGGAGAAGACGGGAGAAGAGAAATGGAATGAACGAGTGAATGGAGGTGTAGTGGATCGAAGATGGATCGATTGGATGAATTGGAACTCCGGAAGGAACCACGGAAGGAACCTCCGAAAAGACACTGGAGAAGATGAATGGAGCGTGGGTTTTATAGAGGAAGGAAAAGGAAGAAGAGGGAACACCGCGTGAGTGATTTAAGGCAGGCGCCTGATATGTTAAATGGAGTAGATGGATATGTTGCAGGCGCGCCGAAAGGAAGAAGCAAGTTGGAGAAGACAGTCGGCGAAGAAGAAAACCAGTCGCGTTAATTTCTGGATCTGGACATTTACACGCGTCCGTGTTCATGTCCGCCTTTGTTTACCCGGTTGTCTCACGGTCCTTAGTCTTGTCCGTGTAGATGTCCGCCTTCAGTTATGCGGACGTCTCATGGTTGTCTTGCGGACTCTCCATCTCTTGTCCGCCTAATATTACGCGGACGCGGGGGCGGTTGTCTCTTGTCCGCTTGTTGTCCGCCTTAGTTCATGCGGACACCTCTATGTCTTGTCCGCCTAATATCACGCGGACACAGGGGCGGTTTCCCCATCTCTTTTCCTGTCCGCCTAGTTTTACGTGGACACAGGGGCGGACACGCCCTACTTGCGTGCATCTCGCGTGTCTCTTTTTAATCCCTTTTAATATGTGTGTTTATTTGGCATTTTTCCTACATATAACACATATAATACATCAGTTAATATAACAACATAACTATAGGAAAAACCCAAGATAAGTGAGAAACATTACTAAAAATGCTGCAAATTATAAGGTGATTAAACCTTAATAAGTCTATATGTTTTGCACTTATCAGCGGTCACTGTAAAGAATAAGTACCCATTGCCACGCATCGACGACCTGTTCGATTTGTTGAAGGGAGCATCAGTCTTTTCTAAGATTGACCTCCGATCCGGATATCACCAAATTGCTATCAAAGAGCAAGACATTGAGAAAACAACATTCCGAACGAGATATGGCCACTACGAATTCACAGTGATGCCATTCAGTTTGTCTAACGCACCAGCCAAATTCATGGACTTAATGAATCGATTATTCAGTGATCATCTGGACACTTCAGTAGTAGTATTCATCGACGACATCCTTGTGTATTCTAAGTCAGCAGAAGAGCACGAAAACCATTTGAGAAGAGTACTTGAGATGCTACGCGAGAACCAGCTGTATGCGAAGTTCTCCAAATGCGAGTTTTGGCTAGATCAGGTATCTTTCCTCGGTCATGTCAACTCGAGCACGGGTATTTCAGTATATCCATCCAAAATAGAGGCAGTACGGTCATGGCCTAGACCTAAGACTGTCACCAACATCCGGAGCTTTCTTGGTTTAGCCGGTTATTACCGGAGGTTTATAAAGGACTTCTCAAAAGTCGCTAAGCCCATGACATCATTAATGAAGAAAGATGCACCGTTTGTATGGACAGACGAGTGCGAGGTATCCTTCCAGAGCCTAAAAGACTCATTGACCTCAGCGCCAATTCTCACTCTTCCAGAGGGCACAGAGGGATTTGAGGTGTATTGTGATGCATCGGGCAAGGGCATGGGATGTGTACTCATGCAGCATGGCAAGGTAGTAGCCTACGCCTCTCGCCAGCTGAAAAAGCATGAGGAGAATTACCCGACACACGATCTAGAGTTAGGAGCCATTGTCTTCGCCCTGAAGATATGGCGACACTATCTCTATAGGGTAAGCATCACCATCTACTCTGATGACAAAAGTTTACAGTATGTATTCACACAAAAAGAATTGAATCTACGACAGAGGAGGTGGATGGAGTTTCTATCAGATTACGACATCAACCTCCAGTATAAAGAAGGGAAGGCAAACGTGGTAGCCGACGCCCTAAGTCGTCGAGCACACTCGCTCAATTCGCTACTCGCTTCTTCTAGCTTGGTTGACGAGGTGCGAGACACTCAGTTGAGCGACCCTTACTTCACAGAGATCAGACAGAAAATCACCGATGGTACCTTCGAGAGCCGAAAGTACGACTTCAAATTGCATGAAGATGGTCTGATCCGATTGAATGGCAGATTATGCGTCCCCCGAAGAAATGCTGAGCTAAGGGGTCGCATTCTGTGAGAGTCGCACTGTTCCACATTGCATGTCCATCCGGGAGCCTTTAAAATGTACAAAGACATGAAGAGGTACTTCTGGTGGTCAGGGATGAAATCCGACGTGACTGAGTATGTTCTGAGGTGTCTCACTTGCCAGAAAGTGAAGTTCAAGCACCGAAGACCGGGAGGAATGGTATAATCCATGCCAATTATAGAGTGGAAATTTCATGATATCTCCATGGATTTTGTTGTTGGACTCCCACCGACTAAGGGAGGACTCAACATGATCTGGGTAGTAGTCGATCGCCTCACCAAGGTTGCCCGATTCATACCGATGAAGGACACCTGGAAGGTGGCGAAGCTCGCGGAGCTGTTCGACAAGGAGATCATTCGACACCACGGAGTCCCGAACACTATAGTATCTGACCGCGACACCAGATTTCTTTTGAGATACTGGAGAGCAACACGGGAAGCACTTGGTACTGAGTTGAAGCTTAGCACCGCCTTCCATCCACAGACCGACGGTCAGACAGAAAGGACCATCCAGACACTAGAGGAGATGCTTAGGGCATGTGCCTTGGACTTCCAAGGGAGCTGGATTGAGAAGATTCATCTTATCGAGTTTTCGTATAACAACAGCTATCATGCTTCGATTAAGATTTCGCCATTCCAAGCTTTGTATGGTAGACCTTGCCGTACCCCGTTGTGTTGGGATGAGTCAAGTGAAGCGGTCATTATAGGACCGGAGTATTT
The DNA here is from genome assembly GCA_023374045.1 of Limonium bicolor. Lineage (NCBI taxonomy): Eukaryota > Viridiplantae > Streptophyta > Magnoliopsida > Caryophyllales > Plumbaginaceae > Limonium > Limonium bicolor. The sequence continues at coordinate 19,161 of JAIOTZ010002193.1, read as the reverse complement.
AGAACAAGTACAAGCCGAAGTTCAACAAATTCGAGCTAATATGAAAGCGGCCCAAGATAGACAGAAATCCTATGCGGATGTGCGATGACGTGACCTTGAGTTCGCTGCGGGCAACCAAGTGTTCTTGTGTGTCTCACCTATGAAGGGTGTCTTTCGATTTGGCCAGAAGGGCAAACTGAGCCAAAATTTGTAGGCCTGTATACCATTACTGAGAGGATTGGAGCCGTAGCGTATAGGCTAGCATTGCCTGAAGAATTGGGGCATGTTCATGATGTCTTTCATGTATCACAACTCAAGAAATACATAGCCGATCCCTCTCATGTATTAGAACCCGAGCAACTATCCCTAGAGCCGACGATGAGATATGTCGAGACTCCATTGCGAATCCTTGATACGAAGACAAGAGACACTCGCCATAAATTTGTACGAATGGTGAAGGTCTTGTGGTTTAACCACGATGTCGAGGAAGCGACTTGGGAATTAGAAGACGCCGTGAAGGCGAAGTACCCAAATCTATTGGTAGACTAGATGTCTAGTATATGTATAGTACGGAGGGTACAAGGCGTACCCCTTTTAAGGGGGGTAGAGCCTTTTGCTTTTGCATTGCTTCGGGTTAGCATTGCATAGTATGTATGTATTGTAATTGTAATTTGTTGGCACATGTAGTGCTAATTGTATTTGGTTGGCACAATGTAGTGCTAGTAGTATCCAGTATGTAGTACAATGAGTATGGTATGTGTATGGTATGTGTGTAATGAGTAACGCATTTGTATTGTACGGTATATGACACGAATGTCAATGTGGAATGTATTGTGAATGGTATTGTGGAATGTGTGAATTGGATTGTGCATTGTGTATGGTATTTGAATAGTGTATGCTTGCAGTGTAGAAATTGTGAACACCTTGTAAGGTGGTAGTAAAGTGCATTGTGGCAATTAGTTTGCCAAATGAGTAGAAATAGTAAACTGTAATCCTTGAGCAACTTTGAGGGCAAAGTTCCTTAAGGGGGGTAGATTGAAATACCCCGTAATTAAAAATAGTGATTAATTAGGCTAATAAGTATTTTAAAGGCTTAATTACACTTAAATAAACATGAGGGAACAAATCCCGAAGAAAACGGATCCTTAGAATGGATTAAAAGCATAAATGAACCTTAAAGCGTGTTTTTCGAGGAAACCGGGAAAACGCGACTTTAAGCGGGTCAAATAGACTCGTAACAATTTTGGTCAACCAAATAGTCATTAATAAACATTAATGAATGTTTAGAACCAATAAAATTAATTTAACGAGAAAATTCTGGAAAACGGGTTCCGGTTAGTAAAAACTGTAACAACCGGGAAGTTGTGGGGTGAGAATGTAAATAAGTAAAACTAATGTGTCCACTGTTGCAAATAAAAATCAAAAATGTGTGTGGGTGTATAGGGTGGCCGATTTGCCCCCTCTCTCACACTCTCTTTAATTCTCCTTATTTGCTAAAAGACAAGGAAAATAAGTAAAAAGCAAAAATAACCCTCTCTCTCCTATTCTCACCTCTCTCTCACGATTTCCCCCTCCCTCTCTATTTCTCTTCTTCCTCCTTGGGCGACATCAATGGGGATTTGAAGAAACCCACACAAAACCCACCTTCTCTCCTCTTGTTAACCACTAAATCCTTCTCCAAAAATTACAAAAGTAGTACCATTGGAATCCTCTCATCATGGAGAACACCTTCCTCCTTTCAAAAATCGAAAACACTCATTTTCATCTCCATGGGTGTGCTGCATTTGGAGCTTGAGGACCACCATTAGAAGCACCTTCACCTCCTTGTTATCTTGAGGTAAAAATAATCTTGAAAACTCATCTTTTTCTAGCCCTTGTTGGCAAAACGAAAATTCAAACTAAACCCTTGGTTGGTGCCTTGTATTCTAGCCGATTTTGGCTTTCTCATTGGTGTTGGAATCTTGCTTTGGTTTCTGTCCACCACTCCATCTATCCATTGGAAGGTAATGCTCCATGTTAAACTTTAAACAAGCATAAACCCTAGATTAGTAAAGATAGTTTTCAAAGTAGTTGTGTGTATTGATAAGGGTTGTAGCATTGGTGTGTGAACCCCATTGGAACCGAGAACAAGAGAAGAAGGAAAGAGGAAAAGAAGAGAAGGAAAGGAAAGAAAGAAAAAACTAGTAAGACAAGGTAATTACTCTTACATTGAACTAGTTTTGTATTGTGTAATGTAACAGTTTTTAAGCATTAAAAATGAGTAATGTATATGGTAATGAGTAATTAGTATGTTGTAGTATAATGAGGAAAGGTAATGCAACAGTTTTGAAGTTTTAAAATGATGTTTAAAAGCTTTGGAGAACCATGGGTAGTGTATGTATATGTGCAGGAAAATTTGGTGTGTTGTGGTGTGTATAATGGTGTGTGAATTGGTATGGAAGTTGTGAGCTGAAATAATGTGTGGGCTATGTCATGTCAAAATTTGTTTAGGAATTTGAGGACATCGTTGTGTAAGGAGAGGAAATAACCTAGGTGGTGACTAGGTGTATTTGGAGACTGTAAAGGGAGTAGTTAGTATCTTGAAACAGATTTTGAAAAGAACTAGTTAATGGGATAGAACTAGGATGTAAGATAATGTATTTGGAATGCTAGGAGTATCATTAGTTGAGGAAGTGTTGGAGGATAGAAGTAGAGTAAAAATCTGTAGCATTAGAGAAATGAAAACTGTTGTAAGTGTTGAAAGAAAGTGAGGAAAAATTGTGTATGAGGATTTAGAAATGAGTAAGGAATTTGGAGGATGAACTAAGGTGATTTAGAGGGTTTAATTAGTGCTAAATCATGTGGGAATATATTGGTAAAGGTTAGTGAAGCAATGGGGAAGTAAAGAACTGAAAACAGATTTTTAAAACTAAAGTACTGGGTTGGACCGACTATGGGACCGAACTTGCAAGGTCGGTCGAGCCTTAAAATACAAAGACGGGAAGTCTTCTGACTTCGACCGACCTTGGGGACCGAACTTGCAAGGTCGGTCGAGCCTTAAAATACAAAGACGGGAAGTCTTCTGACTTCGACCGACCTTGGGGACCGAACTTGCAAGGTCGGTCGAGTCGTAATTTGTGAAGGCCAGAAGTCCACTGGAATGGACGACCTTGGGACCGAACTTGGACAAAGTCGGTCGAGTCCAGAAACTCGAACCCAGAACACACTGGAACGGACCGACCTTGGGACCGGACTTGCAAGGTCGGTCGGGCCTGAAAATCTCACGTATGTAACTCACTGGAATGGACCGACCATGGGGACCGGACTTGTAAGGTCGGTCGAGTCTAGAATTTTGCCGTAATGTAACACACTGACTTCGACCGACCCAAGGTCCGACCCTAGATAAGGTCGGTCGAGTCAAAAATATATATATATATATATATATATTATATGATTATAGTAATCATATGTATATATATATATATATGCCTATACACATGTATACATATATGTAGTAGTACACCATTAATGAAGTGGTAAAGGTAAGAACGTAAGTATATGAGTAAGAAAGCAAGTTTAAGAAGTAATAAGAAAAGAATGGGTTTTATAATCTAGTATGAATGTAAAGGAGTAGTAAGTATACATTAAGAGTATTAATGAAGGAATAAGTTGGACCAATAATAGATAATTGATCATACAACTTCATGTATGTATAGAAATCAAATAGTTGAACACCGAAGGAACCGGTAGTACGAATACGACGGTGAACGGTATGATTTCTTCATGCCATGTATCCTAACTTGGTTACCCCGATTTGTGTGCTTATGTGATCACCCACTAAGATAAATGCACGAATCGGACTTTTATTGCACTTAATTGTGTTTGAACTATATTGTTCTTGTTGTATTCTCTTGAACATTTAGTTTGTATAATTCATGAAATGTATGAATGGAAATGAAGAGTATGTGTAAATGTTGTGTACTTGAGTAGTGTATTGATGTATGGTATAGAAGTAATGACTTCTACTAATTCCTAACCATCTAACTCCTAACTTGAGTAATGAATAAAATGGAATGAGTAGAAGTCCGATATAGTTTCGGCCACGCGTGAGGATAAGGAAACACAAGAGGTTGGATCCGAATCCTGGCTGTAATCTTTTTCATGGACCAAATCCCTTGAATGGGTAGCATCCTGGATTAGTGGGCCACCCTAAAGCCCGGTGGTGGGATGTAGTAATCCCTGCCCGGAGGTCATACCGACTTGACTTGAGTAAAGTAAGTAAGAGGTAAAGTATTGTATGCGTATTTGGTCTTGACTAGTGTAAGTCATTGACCTTAAGTAAAAGAGTATTGTAACCCCGATTAACCCGGGTGGATAAAGAATGCTATCAAGCCTTGTGTATGTATTGGAGAAGCGTATCTTCGTAACGGTAAGTATGAACGGTTGACTTGTAATGTCTTCCTTGTATGCGTTGAATTTATGTATGTCGTGAACAGTATGTATTGAATTGTATAAGAGCATGTATTTATATATTGAATTGTGTAAAAGCATGTATGTATGTATGTATGAATGAAACGAACCGCATGTATACGACCAAATAGTTGGCGTACCCTCGCTAGTACGCGGGGTATGCGGTTATCATATGCAGCGTAAGCTGAGCCCCTTCGGGCACCATTTTTATTTTACAGGTACCCGAGAGGCTTGAAGGTCGGGTAAGGACCGTGCTGATTTCTTTTGAGTAGTTAGTAGGATTGGAATGGTGTACCGAGTTGTACACGGCTTAGGCCTTTTTGAGAAGCCGGTGTACCATGTGGTACACCTTTTTGGATAATGAATCTATGATTGGATAGAAAGGAGTAGATGTACAAACTCTTAATTTTTGGGAATAGACTTGGAATGTAATTTATATATTTTGGATACTCGGTAATCAAAGTGTAAGTAAGTATTTGGCATTGTAAGGTAAATAGTATGTATTCGGTATATTCTAATCGTCAGACCGTTACTTTAAGTAGTAATAGCCTTGTTAGTCTCGGATGGCTAACGGTGTTGTATCACCCGCTGGGAGTAAGTAAGTATTCCGCTGCGAGTAAGGTAATTATGGGAATGATTAGAGGATAATGGCAGGATTAGTGGTTGGGGTGTTACAGTTTCCGTGTTAGAATCAAACAGCTTCTTAATTCGGGGGAATCCCTTTCCTTTCCTTTCCATTCCCTTTCCTGATTCGATTCCGTTTCTAATTAATTTAATAATTCTTTTCGTAGTAATTTATTAATGAAACAATAATGCTGAAATTTTGTTTTTCATAAGCTATAGGAACCGATATGATTTCAACTTTTCTGAAATTATAAATGCATTTGTTGCGTGTTTATGGTGTGTTAATTTGTAAGTCTAAGTACTATAATTGATTGTATGTGCGGAGCATATTTTTATTTCTTATACTTAGATAAATATTTTAATAATACTGTAAACGAGTAGTGTTATGTACACATGTAATACGCAACAGCTAATGACATCATTTTTTGTAAGATGGATGTTGTATCAAAGAGTATAGTAGCCGATCATAACAAGGGTGAAAAACTAACTGAACGAAATTATGACACGTGGAGTCGTAATGTTCAGTATGTCTTGGAAGACCAAGAACTTTTGGATGCAACTCTACAAGTCATGGAGGCTCCTTCTGGTGAGGGACACTCCGCTCAGGCACGTAGGGAGCTAGAAACCTATAATGCCTGGAAGAAGAAGAGTCGCATTGCCCGGATCATACTTTTAAGTAGTATGAGAAGCTACTTGATGCTGCGTTTCGAAACCCATCAAACTGCTAATGGAGTATGGGAAGCAGTCAAGTGAAACTTTGGAGGAAGCACTGTTACTCGTAGAAGACAACTGCAAATGCGTCTTGATAGCTACAAAAAGATATCTGATAAGACTATGGCTGAACATATTACTGTCATGTCTAATATGGTTAATGAGCTTAAGGCTACAGGACATGAGTTGTCCAATGAGCAGCAAGTTCGAGCTCTGATCAGATCTCTCCCTCGGAGTGTTGAATGAGATTCTCTGAAGCAGACTTTAACCCATGATGATAACATCCGCACCTTTGATGATGTTGCTCGTCATCTTGAGTTGAAGGAAGATAGGTTACTCTATGAAAAACCAGCTAATGAGGTGTATGCTATTGATTCTGGCAATAGATGTCATAAGAATCATAGGCATATAAGAGGGAATAATGGTAACAGTGACTTTAAGAAAGGGCAGTGGAAGAAAAGGAAGGGAGGCAAGACCAATGGTGGTAAAGATCCAAAGAACCAGCCAAAAGCTGGTGGTGCTAGAGGCAAGCCTAAAGGTGTTTGCTACAATTGTAGGAAATCAGGGAACTTTATTAAAGATTGCCCAGAGCTTGAGGTATTCACTTGGTGTTCATACCTTTCCTCTTGTTTTGTTGATTCATGTTATGTGTTAACTAATACATGTTCTATGTGGACTGTAGACACAACAACAGCAGAGCACGTGACTTGGGATCGAATATCTTTTGTCGAGTTTCGTCGGAATCCTAGAAGAGGAAGCCAAAATATTTACATGGGGAAGGATACCAGCATTGATGTGCACAAGATTGGAACCTGCAGATTAGTTTTGCATAGTGGTCAATCTTTGTATTTACATAATGACTTGTATGCCCCTGAAATAAGATGAAAATTTAGTCTCTTTTCCATCTCTTCTTAGGTTAGGCTTCAAATTTGTTTTGAAGGATCGACTTTAGAGTTGTTTAATATTGGTACATTTTTTCAGTACTAACTCTTTATTGAATGGTTTCATAGTATTTAATTCCAAATTTGGTTTAAGTAATCATGTTCATTCAATTTATGTTATTAATTCTGATGATTCAGAACTTTGGCATGCTAGACTTGGTCATATTGGTATTGATCGAATGAATAGACTAGCAAGAGAAGAGCTCCTTGGTGGAACTCAAGAAGCTATAACTCGCTAAGTGTGAGCCTTGTTTAGCTGGAAACTCTACTAGGAAACCATTTTCTATAGAGGAAAGGACTACTGAACCATTGTAGCTAATTCATTCAAATATTTGTGGCCTAATGAGTATGATTGTCAAGCTTGGTGCTTGATGTTTTATCATATTCATTGATAACTTCACACTAATTTGTTACGTGAATGAAGTAGAGAATAAATTAACTCTCAAAGTTAAGTGGGAGAAGAACTGAGTCAGATTCTCGTGATGCCCCGTTCTTGGTAAATGATTATCCATTAATTTATGAAACAACTAGGGATCAAGAGTTCTATGAACTAGATGATCCTAATCAATAACCTGATTTAAGTAATCAGAATGATATGGTTGTTGAAGATGTTCTTTTAAATCCTCAAGTTCAGGAGGAGGAACGCAATTGACATGAGCATGTGACTTTTAGAGACGCTGTCTCAGGTCCTATGGATCTGAATGGATAAAAGCAATGGAAGATGAGTTAGCGTCCAAGAACAATAACCAAGTTTGGGACTTAGGTGATCTTCTATTTGGTAAGAGGCTATACTCGAAAGGAGTGAGCCAATAATGATGAGACATTCTCACCTGTAGTGAGATTTGGGTCCATCCGACTATTTTTGGCTATTGTTGCCCGTCTGGACTTAGAATTACATCATATGGATGTAAAGACTGCTTTCCTCAATGGAAATCTTGAGGAGGAGATAAATATGGACCACCCTCATGGGTTTGAGGTTAAGGGTCAAGAGAAGAAGGTATGTCGTCTTCGTAGATCCATATATGGTCTTAAGCAGGCATCTAGACAATGGAATATTAGATTCCATGAGGCAATGGTCAAGGACAAGTTTTTCATTATAAATGAAGACCATTGTATGTATATAAGTTATACATAAAAAGGACTTGTCATTCTAACTTTGTATGTAGATGACATCCTAATAGCCAGTGACAACTTGGATCTAGTTTCTACTATAAAAGCTAGTTTGACATCCAAGTTTGACATGAAGAATAAGGGTGAAGCTAGTTATGTACTGGGAGTCAAAATATTAAGAAATAGGAAGATAAAGATCTAGGTTTGTCTAAAAAAAATTACCTTACCTTAATAATATTTTGAAAATATACCATCTTAGTGATTGTATACCCAATGACTCTCTTAACCAAAAAGAATCTATGCTTAGTGTGGGTATGGACCTAACTTAAAAGAAGTAGCCTATATGAATAATGTACCATATTTCAGTGATGTTAGTAGCTTAATGTATGCTATGTTGAACACCAAGCTGGATATCTGTTATGTAGTTGGAATTGTTAGTCAATTCCATACAAATCCAGGTCCTGAACACTGGAAGTTGTCAAACGTTTTTTTTACTTTTAGAGCACAGTAAACTATGTGTTATGCTATGACCACGGTAATTTTAACCTTGTTGGATATAAGAATGCTTATTCTCTTCAATATTTTGTTTGTCAAAATATCATGTTGTGTCTTGATGTCAATGAACTATAAGGCATACTTTCTCACACAAGTAGCCAGCTTCATTGGATATATGTTATCATGAAGTAATGCTAACTTTGTCTAAGTGACTCAAAGTTAGTGGGAGACTTTTGTAGTCTATATTAAAAAAGGGTTATAGGTTAATCCACATGAGATATTTAATAAAGGTTCGTGTACCCATGTAAGTTCATTTTTAGCCGAGTGGGAGGTGTCTATGTGAACCTATTAGACTCGTGTGGGTGGGAGTTGACATCCTCTATGTAAGAGAACTCCCCACAACGTACTTTCATACAGTATGTGCTAGCGACCTTATTGAAGCGTATGGATTGATCCTTGCTCCTTCGCTGTGTGAGTCAATACTTTTTTTTTTGCACTTTTTGACCTTTTGACTTGGGTTGTAATAGTGGTAATGATGCTGCTACTTTGGAGGGATTACCAAGATTCCATGGTTTTTACGGTTTTAGTGTAACCTTCTGGGAAAGCGGTTATTACCATTAGGATATAATGCCAAGTAAAAGGAAAAGTTTACAAGAATAGTTCGGACTAAAGTGACAATTGCTGGCGCCAGTAACTTTAGTAGTTATAGTGATTGGTCACAGTATCCTGCTCATCCATATATTGAAGGATCTGAATTGAGTTTGGATTAGTCGAACAGAAATTGGACTTGAGGTGCAGACAATTTTTTTTGGATGCTTCATTCTGGCCTGAGAGGTTTGGTTTGAAGTTATCCACATTGCAGGTGTGTTGTCAGGTCGCACGACCTATTTGCCTGTATGAAACACCGAAGCTCTCGAGTATTTGACCATTGGTTGAGTGGGAGATGTTGGTTGTTTTATTTTAGTAATAAATAAAATATAATATATATTTGTTAAATATTAGTTACAGCCAATGTCAAATAATATTGATAAGAATACTTGTTATTCTTATCTCTTTCTGATATTATTATATATAGAGGTATGGAATTAGTTTCCAGGTGTGCGAGTATACACCGTATACAGAACCTCTATTTCCCATAGAATACACTGAGAGATAGCTGTGTTATGGTTCTTAGGTCGTGGATAGTGTGGCGAGTGCTGCAGTGGTCTCCTCCACCTGGTAGACGCGAAGGATTCAACAGTTGCTGTCAAAGGAAGATGATCCGGTTGACGACGAACAGAAAGAACGATCTTGTTTATTCCACTGCGCACTAGAGGTAGGTACCCTAATCTATCTCTTTCTAACAAAAACAAAAGGCAAGGAGTACCCAGGGCAGCAAATTCTTGTCTGTAGAATCAAGAATCCAAACTCTATGGACAGTCAATTAAGCTAAGAATAGCTTGTGATTTAACTTGAGCCCTTCGTTACATCATTGCAAAATGAAAATTCTGTTGGTGACTATGGTGCTGGTAGAGATGAGGTAGGTATGTGGTGGCTTTGTTGGTGAGTTTAATGGTTCTTTTGTTGTAGGCTTACCTCAGGCTAGGACCCACTTGTATTCTGTTGTGTGGTTGTGTTTGGATGTTTTTGGATTGATACTGTGTATTTTCCAAATTGTTGTGGGGATGTGATGTTATTGTTTGTTGGATTTATTTTTGTGCATTTGTATGTTGTAGTGTTACCATTAACTGTCCAGATAAAGATAAAAGACTTTTTGCGTATGTAGTAATGGTTTACTAAGGTCTTGTGCCACAAATTATACACACACAAAAAAAAAGAGAGATGGAGATTAAAAAGGGTGAAAGACATGCTCTTGAAGAGGGAAATGAGAAGTAGATCTTGTATGCTAAGTGCAAACATATGGGCTCCGCTCATAAAGCAATAACACAAGTAAAACACACAATCTAGGCAGGCAAGACGTTCCACCTGATCGTGTTGAACTACGTGTCAATGCAGTCTTTTTTCGTACAAAAGCAGTAGCAACTACTTCTTCACAGTGCAGATCCCGCTGCGTTCTCATCAGGAGCCGGGGGATTCTAAAGACAGGACACAAGAAACTGATTGCAGTATCATATCCCAAGCTAAGCAAGAATTAGGAAGGCCGCTATTTAAAAAGGGGAAACAAGGCCACTACAGCGGACATTGGCAACACCATGATTTATAAAGAATAGTTTTTCTAATACCAATATATAGGAATGGAATGACAAGGCACAGTATATAACTACAGATGTGAAGGCATCTCTTATGACGATCTTGTTAGCAAGAAGCAAAGCTGACTCAAAATTCAAGTGGTCAAATCACTTTAACTTAACATCAATGTCCACAATTGGCCTAGTTTTACAACCAAAAATACACTACTGTCACCAGGCCATTTGCATCTGATGCCAGTGTTTTCGTAACAACGAATCAAAAATATGGCAAGGACCAAGTCTACCTTTGCTCAAGATGTGTTAACGACCCATCCATTATCATTGTGCAAGACGAACTATCTCATTTCAGGTCTTACGTTGGATTTTGCTAAGAAAGCTGACGTCCTATCAGCTAAGTTGAGTTGTCTTGGCACCTCAAAACCTAAGTTTTCCATCACTTTAAGCATCCTCTGAGCATCATTCTGAAATCCACCAGCTATTAAGCCACCTATAACCCTCTCAAAATCTGTCAGTGACAACTGTTCCTTCTTAGCCTCTAAGACCCCCAGGGTCTGAAGAGCTTTCTTCTCAATCCTAGCTCTTGCATACATTTCACAAAGGCTAACTTGAATCTTGAAAGGAGGAGCCTCGCCGAGACGGGTTATATTATCCAACATTTGCTCAGCCTCATCAACTAGCAGTAACTTGCCAAACCAATCCACCAACACAGTGTACGTGGCGACACCAGGTATAAATCCATCCTTCTCCTGCTGCAAGAGGAGATCAAACGCCAAGTCAAGAGCGTTTCTCTTCTCATAAGCAGTAAGCATGCTCCCAACACACCTGTCATCAGGCTTAAGCCCTATTTTGTTAATACAGTCAAAGTTGAATCTGGCTTGCTCCGCATCCCCAGCCACAGCATACGCTTCAACAAGTAAAGTACATGACTCTAGGGTCGGCTCGAATCCAGCAAACTGCATGGTCGTTGTAATGGCATGAGCCCCACGAGTATCCCCCAGTTGGGCATAAGCTCGAAGCAGCGCCATTAGGATCTCCTTGGTTGGTTTAATGCCCTTAGCTTCCATCAGCCTCATCAATGGCTCACCCATCCGCGGTTCACCAGCTTTGATATATGCCATAATCATGGAATTATAGACTTGTATATCAGGCTTGAACCCCAGACCTTTCAACTTTTCAAAGGCTTCTTTGGCACCATCGAGTTTACCAGCTTTGCAGTACATCAGAACACTAGCAGATAAGGTCAACACATCAGGTTCTAAGCCATTCTGTTCAATCATCTTGAGGATTCTCTCTGAGTCTTCCAGCCGGTCTGCTTTTGCATATTCATCCATTAGTTTGAAAAAGTCCCTAATGTCCGCTTGGAATGAAGGTTCACCCAGAACACGCTCTGCCAACTTCAAAAAGGAACAGCATACGCTAGAGTAACTTGATATCATGTAATGGACAGAATGAATAAAGCAATGAAACTCTTCACTTAAACATATAACAGTAACGCCTAACTATCAGTTATCATTCAGTGAAACAAGCCTAAGGGACAAGCATAAACGTTTCCGGACTTTAAGGGGAAACTAATCAGGGAAACAGCATATAACAATTGTTAAGTGGAATTAAACAAGGCGTGATAAGTCTACCAGCTCTTACAAATGAGATACCTTATAGTAGGAATCCAGATTGCGCCCCTTCAATCTCTCCAACAGCAGCATCCAATCCACCTTGTTAGGCTGAAGCATCTCCACCCACTCGGCAACCAAAGAAGAAGGATCATCTTCCTCCCCCATCGAGAGAATTTTCTCCGTCACTAACTTGCATTTTCCAGTAATTGGCTTCGCTTCAGGAGGCCAAATCATCTTCCCAGCCTCATGTATCTTATCAGCAACTTCTTTCCAGATAGGAGCAGACAAATCTAACCCATAAATCTTATACTTGATCCTTCCTTTTCTCTTTGGAAGATCCACAAGCTTTTTCCCATGTTCTTCTCCTCCTTCACCTACCTGTTCTCCTGCCACTGTTTCTCCATCTTCCCCATTGCTTCCTTCCGCCTCTTGCTCAGCCTCTTCCTTCTTCTCTTGTTCTCGCATTTGCTCCAGCTCTTCATAGAACTCGCTCTCCTCCATCTTCTCTCTTGCCCACTTGAACTTGAACTCCCTCAACATATCCCCTCGAATCCCAACTTCACTGGCGAACTTAGCCATGGTTTTAACTTCCTCGCTCTGCAGGAACTTCTTCATCTTCTCTTTCTTCCTCTCCTTCTCCATGTCCCGACACACAGTACCGCTCACCTCCCACACAGTCCTCCACAGATCCTCGCTCAAAACCAGTGAGGATGAAGAAGGCAACAATGTAGATGAACCAGCTTCAACCACCATCTTATCCAGATTCCCCTTCTCAACCTCTTCCACGACCTTCTCAACGATTACCAATAGCATGCCGTTGATCGTATCCTTGTCGCAACCGGGGAATGCTTCCACGAGCTTCCCGCGCATGATGTAGACGAATCGAGATAGAAACTCATTCATTGCATCTTCTGCCTCTTCGGAGTCGCGGGCAGCCGGTGTAGCAACGGCGACCGCCGTGGAGGAATTTGCTTCAGGGGTTGAATGGAAATAAATTCGAGCAGGAAGAAAGGATTTCATGGGGGTTTGAGGCGCTGTGTTAGCTGGGAAAGGAAGAGGAACAAGTGAGGAAGACAAATGGCCGGAAGTTGATGTGGCATTCCGTAGGGTTGAAAATCTGAGAGAGAGTTTTGTACCATTGCAGAGTCTGGATATATCGCCAATAGTTTTCTTTGATAGCAAATTCTTCAGATTCATGTCGATTGATCAGTCAAGCGCCAGGTGAGAAATCTAGTGCAGATGAAGAGTAAGACGAAGCTCATGGGTTTATCAGAAACCCTAGTCCTAGTGCGAACAACAGTCCCCAGCGCCGGTGAGTCAAATTGGTTTTGTTTTTGTTTTCCTTTCCTTTTTCTTTGGCAATTTCCAACGGGGTGATGGTGGCATCTATTTTATTATTTTCTATTTTATCCTTTTTTTATAAAACTTTAAAATGTTGTATCTTATTATATATAAGTTCAAATAACATAAATTTTATACTATTGTTTATCATAATTCGAGCTTTTCAAGATAAGATCTAATATGAGTATGTTTTGATAAATTTTTTATTTTTTATTTTTTGTATGTACATATGTTTTAAGTTTCATTATGAATCTTATGTTTAAGAAAAGTGAATCAAAGGCCGTTAGACCCTAAACCCTTAACTACAAACTCTAAAATACCTTCAACGTTTTTAGCTCTCCTAGGGTAGTTTTTAGGGTGTTTGGGGGGGGGGGGGGGGGGGGGGGGGGGGGGGGGGGGGGGGGGTGTAGCGGTAGAGTAATCTCTTTTGGCATCAGTTCTCCATTTTATATTGTCGTCATTGACTCGATAGTTTTTTAGGGATTGTGGTTTAGGGCTTAGGGTCGTTAGACCCTAAACACAACACTACAAACCCTAAAAATGTCTGCAACGTTTTAGCATTCCTAGGGTGGTTTTTAGGGTTTTTGGGGGGTAGGGTAATCTTTTTGGCATTGGTTCTACACGTTATATCGTCGTTACAGACTCGACAGGTTTTTAGGGTTTGTGGTTTAGGGCTGCACTACAAACCTTAAAAATGCCTTCGACGTTTTAGAATTCCTAGGGTGGTTTTTAGTGTGTGTGTGTGTGGGGGGGGGGGGGGGGGTAGGGTAATGTAACACCTCTACCTCTAATCCTCTAATTATTGTCTAATCGTCTCGGTCACCTTACTACCCGCAGCGGAAATACAGGTACGAACGGCGGGTGATACAATGCCGTTAGCCGCCCATACGACTAACGAGGCCTACTATACATACAGTAACGGTCTGATAAATAGAAATATACCGAGCTTTCATAAATACGTTCCAATGCATCTACATCACTTACTTACAACATTTGATTACCGAGTATACAAAATCATAATCAATTACATCCCTTACTTACATCATGCAGTCCTAAACCAAGCTATGAGTTTATCAACCTACTCATTTCTACCAAGTTCACAATTCCAAATATCCAAAAGTGTGTACCACATGGTACACCGGCTACTCAAAAAGGCAATAAGCCGTGTACAACTCGGTACACCATTCTCAATCTACTAACTACACAAAAAGTATTCATCTTGGTCTCAACACGACCATCATCCTTCACGAGTACCTGGAAGAAATAAAAACAGTGCCCCAAGGGGCTCAGCAAATAGCTGGCATAAAATTCGCATACCCCGCGTGCTAACGGGGGTACGCCGACTACTTTGTCGAATACATGAGGTTCATTTTATACATGCATACATGCTATTGCATACAACATTATAATCATACAAAGCACATACATACAAGAGTACCGTACATACAAATGGAAGACAATTCACAAGTTAACCAAACATGGTAATACACATCTCAAGTTCTTACTTCCTTCTTTGTTAGTCAGTTTCCCATCCAGGTTAATCGGATGTTCCTTACTCTTTTACTCGGGACCATACGTCTTACACCAGTCTTGGACTTACTCATACAATTACTTCCTTTCTTACATTATACTCAAGTCAAGTCGGTGTGACCTCCGGGCAGAGACTACACCGTCTCACCACCGGGCTTTAGGTTGGCTTGCTTCCCCAGGTTGCTACCCATTTAAGGGGTTTGGACCGTGAGAAAGATTAGGCCAGGAATTGGATACAACCTCTTGTGTCTCCTCATCCTCACGCGTGGCCGAAACTATATTGGACTTCTTTGTAACACCTCTACTCTAAAATCCGGATAAACTAACGTGCCTAACATAATTAATTGATCGAGTCACAGCGGAAATAAAAACCGATAATAAACTTAAACGGGTGTTACTCGCCATTACTCACCCATGTGAGCAATGAAGCGTTACTAATAATTCAATCTTACAAATCCGCAGTGATGACAGAGACAATTACAAACCAAGGTTTACAATAATCCAAAAGAGATAAGTAGTCTAACTGAACCAAATTCATAAAGTTTGGATGCAGTTTATCAAAGTCTAACTATCCCAAAGCCCGCTCGCGCGCGTCGGTCTTCAATATGGTACCTGTAATATGTTGCCATAAAGGCTCAGCACGACGGCTGGTATGCTTCTCATATGATCCTCTTGGACCTTTGAACTACTCAGATTAATTAGCCGAATTGTTAACATGCAGTTCCGGTTTTATGCTATTCTGTTTTACAACATATCAACTATAAAGAGCAATAATAAAACAAACAACAATTCATCCAAATCACATAGTTCATACCATTCCACAACCAGCATATAACATTCAACGCATAAGAAAATGAGGTAACGTAACGAGAGTTAGTCGTATGGTTTCTCGTGTTATGGCCTCTAGGGATGTTGTTCATTCTTCACAGGTAGACAAGTTCTCAACTTATTCCTTGTTCCATTTCACTTCTTATCTTTTCCACTTTACCACCACACTCTCACTTAGCTTACAAATCCTGGGCCCAAATGCCCTTACTCAGCTTACAATTTTTGGGCCCAAATGCCCTTACACCAGCGGCGGTGCCTCCGTCCAACAAAGTTTGCGTTTGTTGGAAATCCACAACTTAAAGTTGTAGGATATAATGTTATTGGGGCCCAATTGCCCGTTCCACCAATAGCGGTGTCTCCGACCAAGCAGCCATACGATACTTGGAGTTTCCTTGAGCGGACATGTTGTCAGTCGTCCCCTCTATGATCACAATGCGCAACCAGGCGGTCCTGGATCTCTCACCATCTTCAGATCTTCCTTCATAGCCAACCTCTCACCGAATTGTTTAAGTTCTCTTAAACTACATGCCTAAGATTCAATCTTACGTTATCCAGTGATTAATTTCTCGAGTGTATGTGGACCTTTTAGGTCTTTGATGTATGCCTAGAAGTCATCTAGTGTAAGTTCGTACTCGAGTCCATTTCCTTTTTTAGTGATGTTTCTCTATCACTACTCATATATGTTTGATATCTGTCTCGATTCGTATAACTAACGCGTACAAATAATGGCGCACGTATTCGACAGATAAATCATATAACATAATTACATTCAAACATGCATATCTTCTTAGCAAACATTTCACACATCCAAACCCGAGGAAGTTCTCAGGCACAATCAGAACATACAATAACATACCGTTCACCGCTGAACAATGCTAGCGTGACGTTTCACGCTTATCCTCCACTTGTCCCGCTCGTATCTCCTAGTATGTATCTCTAGTTCATTTGGTTCGATCGGGTCGGTATTCTAATAATTACTAGCTCTCCCTTTATTAATCCCGTGATTAACCTCTTAAACAGTTGTCGTAGTTATTCGGGTTTTACAGTGTAGTCGGGATTCATTCTATTCGTACTTTACTCGTGTTGTATATATATAGCATGTGGTATTAGTTCAATACTCACGATATTTAAACCTTAGGATATCCCGCTTATGTGTAGGTTGTTATTCCTTGTCATGTTCTTACATTCATACACCGTTGTATACATAACATTATAATTTATTGTCGTACGTTCTAATTTATTGCATAGTTGTTTATCTCGAAACTCTTCCTTAAGTTGTAGGTTGGTCAACTTGACCCTCTATTGTCAATTAGGTTGACTTGGTCAGTTTGGATTGACTTGGTCAATTTGGGTTGAGTTGGTCAATGTTTCCTAGTCAACAAGTCTAGGTAATCTCTATTATAATCTTTTAATTACATGTTTCATTTGTTTGTTCAACTTCTTTACAATTTGACATTAATCCATATAACTAATGTTGTATAATATAAAACTTCCACTTTAAATGGTATTTCATCATCCTCCATGCTTTCACTACATCTTATTGTATAAACCCCCTTGTTCCTTATATTTATTTTGGTTTACATGAATTATATTCTCCTTATATAATTGTTATTTCCTTATCATTTCATGGGAGACTCTTAGGTCTTTTATTTATGTTACTCTCTACAATTAAGTATCAAGACCATACCCTCAATTTTTATAATTTTATATAGCATATCATATTAAGTTTCCCAGCTTTATTTTATTTCCCAAACAATGTTATAATTTCCATCCCTCAAAGTATTCCCATTATTTTATGCGAATCTTATAACTCCTCACCTTATGTTTGTTATCCCTTTAATGTCTTTTGAACTTTAGAATAGTGTAATATTTATAACCCTTCAACCATATGTTAAACATTATTTATTAGCCTATCACATTTTCGCAACAGCCCTCATAGTTATATTAATTACAAAGTTCCCACACTAGTTTTCTAAATTCACAATCTTAATCCTCACACCTTATGTTATAACATTACTACTCCTAGCTAGTTTTAACCTATAGTTCTCAACCATATATTATAAAATTGGAACAGCCCCCTTTCTGTCACAGCTTATTCACCTCATTCTCTAACTTTTCTTTATTTACCATTTGACCCATTTTATTTTACAATTCTTACAATTTCATCCTTAAACTATATATTATACAATCTCACCAATTAAATTCCAAATTTAACTCCAAAAATTCTAGTAAATTCCCTACAGCCCCTATACAGTTTCTAAATGCCTTTTCAGCCCTTAACTTTCATAAATTACATTTTGACCCCAATAGTTTTATAAACTTTACAATTAACTCCAAAACTTGTTTAAACTCTCAATTTAATTATTTAACTTACCCCATTTGGTCAACACTTCCTATATGGTCAAGGTTGACCACCACCCTACTGCCTTGACCATAACTTTTCCATATTTACATATTTGACCCCAAATTTTCCTAGAATTACCATTTAGGCCCAAAACTTTACAAAAACCTAGATTTTTCATCTAAACTCCAACCAAGGCCCAAATTTTGGCCATATTAACTTTTGACAGTCTAAATTTAATTTATTTACACTTAACCACCTATGTTTTACCCTTTTGCACAATAGAACAATATTTAAGTTTATAATTACTTTTAACTTAATTTTAACCTTATATTTGAACCAACTTCCACTCAAATTCGTAGGTATTGCAGAATGGATTTATCGTGATGAGTTTTTAGCACTGGTGAAATTGATAAAAGAGAGAAATTAATACTCAAAATATCCGTCGGGCTGCAAATTAAAACCCGGTCGTAGTAATGTAGAAGACAGAAGCGGCCGGGGTCAAACCGTGGGACTTATAGCGAGCTAAAGTAGTTCCTAAGCTTGTCACAAAAGGGGGAAAGTTAATTGACTTGTTTTTAGAGAATTAAAAGAGCAGATTAAATTACTGAGTGCAGATGAATTAAATGGAACTCCGGGTTCAGGTTTTTATAATCTGATTAATTATGCTATCTCTACCGGTTTAATATATTAGTTTGGCAAAATTCCTGTTATTATCCTAAGGACTAAGTCATAGACCCTTAAGAACTCGTTTACCAGAAAATGCTCGGTCTAATCAAGGTTCGAGCAAAACTATGTAAACGGACGTTAAATTCAAGGAATTATAATTGCATCTGTAAATACTAACTTATTAAATCATAATAAGTTTTCTCCAGATTTACGGCTTAAATAACCTGTCTATTTATCACCTGGTCTGATCAAAATAGACTTAGGAAAGCATTTTAATAAATTCATGTAATTTATTAAAATGGTGAGAGAAAACCTTTAAGCGTAACAAACTATTTTTATTT
>JAIOTZ010002192.1:0-22243 GCA_023374045.1 Limonium bicolor | reverse complement strand
ACGAGACTTTGTAATGTATAAGATGGATATTAGTTTAATGTGTTTATAACGTTGTACACATATGAGATTTACCTAGACACTCACTTGTAGTTAAAGTTACTCTTGGTTTAGAATGATGTATAGGTTAGTCTCTCGTTATCACTGCGGTTGTATTGTAATATCAGAGTTATTTCGTAGTTTATTTATTTCTGCTTTACTCGTATGGGCGAGTAATGGCATGTGACACCCAAGTGAGTTTAGTAATGTGAGACTTCCGTTGTGAGACGCTATTAATTAGATGCTACGTGAGTGATTAATACGTGTTTACGAGTGGGGTGTTACAAAAGTGGTATCAGAGTGGAGTACCGCTCTGATGACGAGATAATAGGATTTAAGACAGTGAGCCTAGGATTTGGGAGATACGGGAAACGTTTGTGAGGTACGAAAAGTTTTCGTTTAAGTGAATTATGTGTTAGCAAAGCCTTTGGCTTGCAAGAGTTAGCCCTTGAGGCGCACAAACGAGTGGATTATACTGTGATGAGTTATCGAGTAATGAGGAGAAGACGAACGGTGATACCAAAGTCTAGTGTGGTGTGAGCCAAGAAGCTGGCCAAGGGCATAAAGGCCGGGAATATTATCCCCGTTACGGACCAGCTGGGAGCTCAGTCAGGAGGAGACATACGAATGTCGTGAGTACATTGGCGACAGTCCACTTTCATGTGGAAGTCCAGTATGGACTACCGCCGACAGTACCCCTCCCGCCACATCCCAATGAGTATAATAAAATTGAGGAATACAATCCCCGAATATAGGGAAGAGGGCTACCAAGCCCAACAGACCGTCTAAACGCTTTTTGCATTGAATGAATAAATTCCTACTCCTGTAACAATAAAAAAACTCAATACCCTACCTTCTTTACAAACGACCAAACGTTAGTGATAGCCGCCGCCGGGGGCGAGCGCCATTGCTACGGTATACGTCGTGGAAAGGATTACCCAAGACACCAGGGCAAGCGGACGGGAGCATCCTAAGCTCCGCGAGACCGTCGCCCGTAATGGGGACCTTAACCACCATTTCATTGTATTGTGATACCAAACTGTAAAATTGTGATAACATCGAGAGTGTAGAGAATTCTATAAGTTCACTGTCCTGTTATGTTCAAATTCCAGTCGTAACCTCGTGTACACGCAATACCGTGACACTAGAACCTTGTCGTGACGACACCTATGGATAAACAAAAGTTCCGAGCGTTTAAGCTACTATAAGTCTAATGTGAGATAGAACTTGAATATTCCAATAACAATGTAGTCAGGAAAAATTCCAATCCAAATACCGTCTTTTTAGAAACAACCATTCTAGTGGTACTTGAGCAACCAATGCGGTAGCTAGCAAGATAAATGAATCTGAAACCAACGATTCAACTTGCATGGCACGCTTGCCACTGCAAGCGCTAAGTTAAACAATGTACTGATAGGGTAACACCCCTACCATTATACATGCTTACCGTCCCCTTCCTTACACGTCAGATATACGCAGCGGATACTTACTTACATACAATGGGTGATACAATGCCGTTAGCCACCCACGTGGCTAACAAGGCTACTATACTGCTTACATATCTACCATATATATTTCATACACCAATACACGCTACATTCTTTCATTCGATACAATACTTCAAATACCATACAATATAATCCACATACCGAGTTTACTAAGATCCTTATACAAATATACTACCTCTTCAAAGTTCATACGTACTCACTACGAGACTACTTACTACCCGTTTCTCACAAACTACTTACTCCTCGTTATTAAGGGTGTGCCTCCGGTCTCTTCTGACCATATTCTCTCTCGGTACCTGCACACTAAAAAATGTCCCCGAAGGGGTCAGCTTTCGCCGAGCATGATAACCGCATACCCTGCGTATAGTGAGGGTACGCCGACCACTTGGTCGAATACATGCGGTTCATTTCATACAAGCATACATGCATACATGCTCTTACACACAATACAATAATACTTACAAAACATACATACATACAATTCATTACATACAAGGATTCGATATAACCATTCAATACTCTTACCTTCTTCCGAATACACATACTTACTACATATACAAAGTACAGTTCTTGTTAGCTTCATTGTCCACCCGGGTTAATCGGGTGGAGATTACTCTTTTACTCGTTACTTCATACATACGCATACATACTCTACATACTTACGGATCATACTTACTTACTCTTACTCTTACTCAAGTTAAGTCGTCGGGACCTCGGCTCTGGGGACTACACCGTCCCACCTCCGGGATTTACTGACTCACTAATCCGGGATGCTACCCATTTAAGGGATTTGGGCGCGGACCAGTTTAAGAGTCAGGAATTGCAGCCAAACTCTTGTGACTCCGCATCCTCACGCGTGGCCGAAGCTATATCGGACTGGTACTCATTCCAATTTACTCACTTAAGTTAGGAGTTAGATAGTTAGGAATTAGCACAAGTCAACATCCAAGCCACAATAATACAATACACATACACATACATACGAGGTGCAATACATTACACAAGTACAACACGAGGTTCGAAACATACTCACCATTCATTATTTCATGAATTATACAAAATAGTGCTCAAGACAGTAAATATCAAGCAAACATAGTCAAGCACAGGTAAGTGCAATATAGTCGATTCATGCATTTATCTTATTTAGGTGGTCAAATAAGCACACAAATCGGGGTAACCAGATTAGGATACAGGGCATGAAGAAATCATACCTTTCCGTTGTACTCGTATCCCAACGTTCCTCCGGTATTCACAATTCAAATCCTATGATATACATACAACCAAATAATTAATCTAACTATCATTAACTTAATTCGGTAACTACCTTCCTAACTCATACTTACTAGGTCTTCACATTCTTATATACATTTTATTACTTACTTTTAATTACTTAACAATGGTTTACTTACACATATATGCACGTATGTATAGGTGGGTATACATATACATACATATATACTAACCATAGTCTTATAGTTTTCTTTTTGTAAGTTTGACCCGACCGAACTTGCGACCGACCTTGCAAGTTCGGTCCGAGTCAGTAGGTTACATCGGGTGAAAATTCCAGGGCCGACCGACTACCTTGCAAGTCCGGTCCCAAGGTCGGTCCATTCCAGTAAGTTACTTAACGGAAAATTTTAGCCCGACCGACCTTGCAAGTCCGGTCGCAAGGTCGGTCCATTCCAGTAGCTTACTCGACGGAAATTTTTCTGGCCGACCGAACTTGCATGTCCGGTCGCAAGTCCGGTCGATTCCAGTAGGTTGCAGACGGAAATTTTTTTGGCTGACCAAACTTGCATGTCCGGTCGCAAGTCCGGTCGATTCCAGTAGGTGACAGACGGGAGAATTTTCTGGTCCGACCGAACTTGCATGTCCGGTCGCAAGTCCGGTCGATTCCAGAAGCTTTCCCGTCTTTGTAAATCTGGGCTCGACCGAACTTGCAAGTCCGGTCGCAAGTCCGGTCGGGCCCAGTATTTGCATTTTTACTTCTGTTTTCAGTCCCATACTTTACCCATTGTTTCTCCAATCTTCTCACATGTAATCTCACATGTTTAAACACTACCTAGGCCCTTCAAATTGCCTTAGTTCACCCACCAAATGCTTTACTAAATCCATCAATCCACTTACACAATTTTCCTCACTTCATTTCAACACTTACAATAGTTTCTCCAAGTGGTTGTTGCTACAGATTTTGGGTTCTTATTTCCTCCATGCCTAGTTCCCTCTCCTAATGCCATCTTACCATTCCAATTCATTTCCAAGCAACTATAATATCTATACCCAAGTCCAACACTCTTTTTACCAATTCTTACACACTAATTTTTTCCTAACCTCTCCAATGCATTTTTATGCATCTTGCTACAGGTTTGTACTCAACTTCTAACCTCCATTACTTCCTCAACCAATGCTACTCCTAGTATCCAAAATACATCCATTCACTTCCTAATTACATCCCATTAACAAATCATACCCAAATCTGTTACAAGCTACTAAACACTCCCATTATACTCTCCAAATACTTCCTCTTCTTAAACAACTTAAGTCCTCTCAATTCCTACACAAAATTTGACATGGTTTCCCCTATATTTCTAACATTCTCCACACACTATTTCAGCTCACAAGTTCACATTCTCACAACTGTTTACACAATACATTATTCTCACAATACAACACTACTACAACAACAATAAAATCCTGCACACATACACATACTACCCATGGTTTTCCCAAGCTTTTAAACTTCATTTAAAATACTTCAAAACTGTTACATTATCAATTCTCAATACACTACCACATTGCTACTACTTATTACTCAATTCCATTACTCATTTCACTACTAAAACTGTTACAATACAATACACAAACTAACACAAGGTAAGAGCATTTACCTTGTCTTGCTAGTTTTTCTTTCCTTTCCTTTCCTCTTCTTCTTTTCTTCTCCTTTGTTCTCGGTTCCAATGGGTTCACACACACAAAATGCTACAGCCCATAACACATACACGATACCATTTAGCATTCATTTTACTCTAACCCTAGAATTTAATGTTTTAGGGTTTAGACAAGGGTATTACCTTTCAATGGATGAATGGAGTTCTTGACTAGCAAGAGAACAATATTCCTAGCCCAAGGAAGAGCCAAAATCGGCTGAAGCAACAAGGGAGAAAGCATTCAAAAACCGAAAATTCTTAAAATGCTAATGAGGGCTAGAAACGATGGATTTTCGAATTTCTTTTTACCTCAAGATGATAAGGAGGTGAAGGTGCTTCTAATGGTGGACTTGAACCTTCAAATGGTGAACACCCGTAAAATCGAAAATGGAGCTTTTGGATTTATGAGAGGATGAAAATGTTCTCCTTTGCAAGGGGGTTGCAATGGTGTAATTTTTTTGGGTTTGGAGAAGATTTGAATGCTCAAAGAGAGGAGAGAGTGAAGAGAGAGTTTGGGGGCTCTCCTTTCTCCATGGCTGTCGCAGTGCAAGAGGAAGAAGAGAGAATAGAGAGAATAGAGGGGGAAGAAAAACGTGAGGGAAGAGGGGAGTGAGGGAGGAGGAGAGAGAGTCTAATTTTTTTTGCTTTTTACTTATTAGTCTTGTCCTTTAGCAAATAAGAGACAATTTAAAGAGAGGGGGAGGCTCATAAAATCGGCCCACACCCACACACACACAGTTTTTAACTTTTTATTTGCAAAGTGGACACACCAACTTTGTTTATTTGCGTTCTCACCCCACAACTTACCGGTTGTTACAGTTTTTACTAACCGGTACCCGTTTTCCGGAATTTTCTCGTTTAATTAATTTTCTTGGTTCTAAAGTCCCACTAATATTTATTAGTGACTATTTAGTTGACAAAATTGTTACGAGTCTATTTGACCCGCTTAAAGACACGTTTTCCCGGTTACCTCGAAAAACGTGCTTTAAGGTTCGTTAGTGATTTTAATCCGTTTTAAGGATCCGTTTCCTTCGGGATTTGTTCCCATATATTATTTAGGTCTTATTAAACCTTTAGAATCCCTATAATACTCTAACCGAGGTCTCATACCTCCTATGGTTATTTAACGCTTATTTAGTGTTTTCCGCTTTTAAAGCGTTTCTTTATTTCTTTTGGATTTATTTTTCCTTACTAGTATTAATTGGGTACCATTAGGCCTTTAAATACTTATGAGATTAAAATGATAAGATTAGAGTATGATCATGATCATGACTGTAATGGTAAACACTTTTTTGATACATTTTTGCTCATCAGTTTAGTAAGCCGTATGTTCCAATTACATTATGACACATTAGTTTGGGTAAATAGTGTGCTAAAGTAAAAAAATGTGATAATTACGATTGTGTGTCGGTTAAGCGGTGAAGAGGTAAAATAGTGGTAGTAATATGTTGTTGGTTGTAAATTTGAGATTACCACTTACATTAGTGAAGTCTAAATTTGATTATGTGCAACAATCACAATAAAACCTTACGGTATTTAAAATATAGATCCAAACGGGTACTTATACCACGCATACTATGAATAAAGTCATAAACACGAGGAGATCATCCGAAAATATCGCGTTATATAATTCGGAACAAAAACAATGTATGAACAATTAAACTTAGTATACACGTGTCCGAAAGCGTGACGACGTTACATATAACATAGTCACGTACTATATAGTACGAAAAAAAAAATACATGTACGTTGTAATAATTAATAACGTCGCATAGTTATGTATAACTAAAACGCTACAAAATAAAAAGGGGGTGTATATATATAACGTAGCAAAAAAAAATTGAGTGGTCGCGTATCTAGCTAATAACGCGATGTATATTATATGGTCTTATATATTAAATAAGCATGTATAACTTATAAAAAAAAAGGAGGAGAAAAAGGAGCAAAGACGCTCCTGCTGAAGTTCGAACCCCGTAGCTCTTATATGCCTAGTGAACGTCCTAACTGGTTGAGCTATGCTCGAATTCAGTATTAAACTCTAGTGAACTAAAACTAGTAGTACTAAAGTCACTAGAACAAAAAAAAAGAATGATACCCACGTCCTTATCCCTCCAGTTGGTGCGCACATGAAAAAAACTGCCACCCCTGAATTCTGCTACTGTTATCAATATATACTACTGCTCCCTTCTTCTTTTTTTTCAGTGCGCCCCCAAACAGACCCACCAGCTTACCTTCGTTTCACTTGACACAAATTTCCTCGCCCGCAGACAAGCGCTCCTCTTCTCGGTACCATTGTCGGACAATGACAGAACACACAACAGCATGCAACTTATTCCATCTTTCCCTTCTTTTCACTCGGAGGCATAAGATTCTGCTACTTCAGTTCCCAATTAAGACTGAAACAAACACTCCCATGCTGTGCAACTCTTGAGCCGCTCCGGACCATCTTCTTATTCTGGCACAGTTCTTTATTAGTAACTCTCACGCGTGACTGAATCAAACATTCCCTTATTCTCTGCTCAAGTCACGAACAGCTCTGGTCTTTCCTTCTTTTCATTGTGGCACTAACTCCTCTCTTCCTTCCACGCCACCCTTATGTTCTTTTGTTTCAGAGTCAAGCTACCAAGTTGCTTCCAGTACTTGCTACTGAGCACAGCGACAAACACACACGCATTAAGGCCACTCTCATTTCTGTTACAGTAGACGTTAACAACAAATTCAAACCCATCTCTTTCTTTCTCTGATTACATGGGCCACTCGAAGCTGCAACAACAAGGAGGAAGTTAGCAGCAAGAACAAGGCAAGAATACACAAAGAAAACACATCTTCTCATCTTATATATGCACATCCCACAACTGCTGTAACACACCTCCTTCCACTCTGTTTTCTTCCATACGCTTGGAGCTGAAATCAGTCCTGCATTGCACCCAGAAAATCCCCCATCAAGGAGCTGTAAACAGAGAGAAAAATCAGCTCAAAAACAAGGTAGGAAAGTATTCTGCTTGTGGCTGTTATAGCCCTGTTTCTCCCCATATTTCCGTACAAACCTGAAGTTGCACTGCTGTCTAACCTTGAATCTCCTTGTTACTTTTCTTTCTTTCTGCATCAAACTGAAACGGCTACCCTGCTGTAGATGACCCCAAGTAGTGCATGAAAACCACTCCAAAACGCCATTGAAGGAGCTAAGGACAAGGTAACAACCGACACCTTTATCATGCTGTTTAGAGCTTTAGCTCTATTGTTTTCCACACCAAAACTGAAGTCACACTCCTCCTGCTCTTGTCTTGCGCATGTAAGGCTGCTTGACAACCTCCGAGATGCCACGGTAATAACATGCTGTAAAGTGCAAAGAAAACTGCACTCATCAACTCCTTTAGATAGCGTCAAACCAGTTTTCTTTTTTGTTAAGCCTTCTCTTCTGTATACATGTGACAGTAGAGAGGCTCATTCCTCTACCTGAAGTTCCAAGGGCTTAAGGACTATCTCCAAGGGTAAAGCAAGTTTAAGAGGTACCTATATCTCTAACTCCTAAGAAACTACTCAAGTTACGTAAGAAAGAAAATTCCAGAAACAGAAAACACTAACCTGAGCATGTATAACTATATAGAGCCGTGAGAATTACAAGGTAGAGTGGCTGGAAGGTGGTGGAGAAAGCCTCTGGCAATCAGACAAGGTAAACCCATTACTTACCTTACATTATGTACTAAGTTCATCATCTCATATGTAGCAAAAAAAAAAAGAATGAAAGTATAGAGTAATGTAGTGTTGTGGAAACAACACTAATGCGTATAGCAAACAATGAATACCTGCTGGGTTAACGAGCCTAAAATACTCATGACTCACTTAAGCTAAATCACATGTGAAAAACAGAAGAAAACCACCGAAATGACCAAGTGGCAAATCTGTACAGAACAGTGGGATATATACATGCATATGGGTAGTTTAGATCTTGAGTGAGTGCAGAAAATCAATGGGTAAGTGCTTTGAGGGAAACGAGAAATCAGATCAAGTAACTGAAAGGAAAAAAAAAGATAGAAGGAAA
This sequence comes from Limonium bicolor, assembly GCA_023374045.1. Classification (NCBI taxonomy): domain Eukaryota; kingdom Viridiplantae; phylum Streptophyta; class Magnoliopsida; order Caryophyllales; family Plumbaginaceae; genus Limonium; species Limonium bicolor. The sequence goes on along the minus strand of JAIOTZ010002192.1, from coordinate 13,730 downwards.
GACTGTTACGTTTCTTTTCTTTTCAGTTTTGTCCAGTTTAGTTCTAGGATGTTTTAGGAGCATAACGATGTTGTTGGGTTACTGAAGAACCTAACACACTGCTAATATACTCAACTAAGTAACAAACACCTTGGGAGAAAACAAGAGCCCAACTGGACGCATCAGTAGGAAAAGGAAAAACAGAAGAAAATGTAACAGTTCAATTCAGTTTTTCAGGTGCATGCTTCTGTTTGCTTTTCAATTAGTACACGGATGATTCAGTGATACTAGCGAAACCGTTTTGGGGTTTAAGACCATGATAGAACATTTAACTACGTGAGAAACCGAATAGGGAGAAGTAGGAGTCAGGTTATTAAGCACAAATACACAACAGAAAAGAAATACAATAGTTCAGGATTTCTGTTTCTCAGTTTTCAGATTATGTGTAAATGATCTTTCAGAGGTGTTGCTCATGTCGTGTGGATCTGTTTTGGAGTTAAAAATAATACAAACACTTGACTAACTAAGTTAACATGTTGGGAAAGATTTAGGGTCTGATTCGTGAACAAACAAGAAAGAAAAATAAAAGAGAGGTGGTTAGTTACATGTCATTTTTCAGTTTCTTTCCAGTGAGTACTAGGTTGTTTCGGTAGTGAATAACGTTGCCCTGGGTCTGTTCTTGAGTTTAGAATCATGGTAAACCACTTAACTAGGGGGAAAACAACTTGGGGAAAACAGAAACCAGGTTAAGGAGTAGACAGAAAAACAACAACTGAGAACATGTATTAGTTTCAGATTCCAAATGTGCAGTTTTACAGATTATGTAAAAAGAGTGCTCATAGGGGATTATCAATGTGGTTCTGGTTTTGTTTTTGGGATAAGAAGCCTAATAGAACACTTGCCTAACTGAGCCAGCAATTTGGGGAAGGGCTGAAAGGCAATCTGTGAGCAAGAAAAAAAAAAGAGAAAACAGAAGAGAGTTAGTAGATTCATAGTTTCAGTTTTTCTTTTTTCAGTTTTCACTTCTGATTTCAGTTCTGTATAACTGTGTACAGAAAGATTAGATGGAGTTGTATTGAGTTGTTAAGGAGCCTAAAACACTTCTAATACACTTAAGTAAATTTATGAATACTTGGGAAGCTTTATGAACTAGTTAGTGCAGTAAAAGTGTAGTCGAGTAAAGATGTGTCTAGAAAATTTTGCTTCAGATTCTGTAACTTTTGACTTCTGTATAAACAAGTTTCAGAGGTGCTTAAAAGGTTGTATTGTTGTTATAATGGGTTTAAAACATATCTAACACACTTAAGAAAGTCTATGAATATTTAGGGAGAGGTTAAGAGACAGATCAATAACCAAACAAAAGAATGAAGAAGAAAGTATGCAGGTCTTTGTTTTCAGATTTCTGTAGCTTTAACAGTTCTGTATAATGAACCTTCAGTAGCTTTAACAATGCTATTTTGAGTTGTTTTCAAGCTTAAAACCTTCTTAATATACTTATCTAGTTGGGTAAAATTTTTGTGTGAGGTTAGAAACTGATTTATGACCTAAAAGAAAGTTTGAAGAGGAGCTGTACAACACTAGAGTTTACTGTTTTTCTGAAAATTTTAGTTTCTGTAAATAGACTTTCAGAGGTGATAACAGAAGTGTTTTGGGTTAGGTTTGGGTTTAAAACTTCCATGATACATCTAGATAGTTGGGTAAAAACTTTGGGAAGGTTTGGAAACGGATTTATAACCTTAAGAGAAGTTTAAAGAGGAACTATACAGAATTCTTGTTTTCAGTTTCCTGCAGATTCTGATTTCTGTAAAATGACCTTTCAGAGATGCTAACAGCCTCTTTTTGAGTTGTTCTTAAGCCAAAATCCTTCCTAATACAAGTATCTAGTTGTGTAAAAATTTTGGGAAGATTTGGAGACTGGTTAATGAACTCAAAGTAAGATGAAGAGGTGATGTGCAGATTTTGGTTTTTCAGTTTTTTTTTCAGAATCATGCTATATATGTATAACCGTGATACAGATGTCTACAAGGGGTTATGTTGGTTTAATAATAACCCTAAATCAATGCTAATACATTTATATAAGTTGGTATATTCATTTGAAAGATTTAGAAGTCAGTTTCATAAACCAAAAGAGGAAATAAAGAAGAAACATACAAATTCTGGTTTCAGGTTTTCGATAATGAGTTGTTTCAGTATAACCAAGTTGCAGGAGTCATAAGAGTGTTGAGTGGGTCAGGAAATGAACTTGAAACCTTGATAATACATCTGCCTAAGAGTATAAACACTTTGGGAAAATTATAAAGCAATTCAAGGCATTGAAAAGAGAAGCTCAATGGAAGTATGCACAGATTTGGTGTTTCAGTTTCTGAAACTTGTGTCTCAGTACGATTGATTTCTAGAGGTTTTAAAAGTGTGTTATGGGTTTAATAATGAACCCAAATCGTAGCTAATACATCTAACTAAATTGGTAAAACACTTTGGGAGAGTTAGACATCAGTTTGGTAACTTAAACATGGAGTAGAATGAAGATATGTGAAGTTTGTGTTTTCAGTTTTTGTTAGATTTCTGTTCTGTTTAGATGGATCTCTAGGTGGTTAGTAGTGCTGTGCTAGGTTAGTTATGAATATAAAACTGCACTAATATGCCTAGCTGAGAGGGGATACATGGTAGGCAGATTTAAAATCAATCTTAGGTAAACTTGTCACATTTTGGGCTCTTAAAACACTCTAAAACATTAACTAAAGATGAGACCTAGTTAATGGGTAAGCCATAAATATAAGTGTCCTAAGTAGAGTCTAAGGATAATACTTGGAAGATTTCTAAGGGCTAGTATAAATTAAGCATTTAAATTTCACCTTGGGTATGACACCCGATAAAGTAAGATAAACTAGGAAAACGTCACAACGAGGTTGTCACATAAAATCATAGAACTGACGAGTTTGTTTAATTAACGCTAGGGCTGTAACGAACGCCGACCGGGACCCCGAGAGTGAGACAACCCTAGCTCTAAAAAGGTATGGACATGTGTGGTTCGTATGTTGCCGTGTTACACGGCTTGTTTGCTGTGTGCCTTGTGTGCAAATGACTGTAAGATTAATGCATGAAATTGGATTGCTTGCTTATCTTGCTTACATGATTGCTATACCATTGTTGCATATGATTTGCGCGCACACAGTAGTTTAGTCCCTTCTCGTTTATGGAACTTGAATGAAACACGACGAACTACGCAAACAAAACGAAACAACTATACAAGAAGTAATCTCCTCTTAAACTATAGGGGACTTCTAATGACACCCACTATGGTGTCGAACTTATAATGTTAATCAAGAGTAAAGTACCTATTGGTGGAACATATCCTGAGGCCTAGAGATGACCCTGCCTCCTCGACGCACGACGCCGGGAATAGAGGATTGGCTATGAGAAGACGTTCTTCAACTTGTGGTGATAAGAGAATTCACAAATAACCCTTAAAGAAACAAGGCAAGATTAGCACCTACATGAGATGGTCACGGGATCTAAACTATATCCCCAGACCTGGTGCAAGGAAAGAGAAAGAAAATACACCTTAAGGGAACAAGAGAAAAGAAATGAAAACACACAACGCTCGAATGATCCCATAGTGAGGATCATGGGTATAACATACCTATGCACACGTTTTATTACTTACATGATTGTTATTGCTATACTAGCAGCTCGTTGTGCTTGGATGCGTGTTTGATGTGCTATGATGCCAGTATGTTATGCTTGGATGTTTGTTGTTATTGCTATGCTACCTTAAAGTGTGTATGATATCATGATGTATTGTGGTGTGCTTTACTGCTTTATTATAGCATGTAAATTGACTTAATAATATTCGACCAAGTAGTCGTGTGGCCCGGCAACATGCGGGCTACACACGTTCATACTCAGCGTAGTTTGCTGAGTCCTTCCCAACCCAAATTTTTACAGGTATTATGCCGGATGATAACGGAGCGTAGGCGGGATGGCTACCATGGGGGTAGTCCATCAGGGCATAACGTTTGAGGATGTGGCCGTATGTTTAATGTACCCGAGATGTAATTTTCAGTTTATAATTTGGAAATTTTGTTGTGGACACTCAACCATTGGAATTGTATCTTATATTGTATATGAATTTTGGTGAGAGCGGTTTCCAGTCATGCACACCGTAACTTGATGTTGGTAGAGTGGTCATGTCAACCACGTGGGTGGTTGGCGTCTGTAGCACCCGGACAATAATGAGAATCCGCTGCGTACTTATCTTGTAATATGGCTAGGCACTTGGTTTTGTACTATGGATGTTTTATTCGGGGGTGTTACATTGGTTTTTCAACTATACTATCTTTTACTTTAGCTTATCTAAATATTAAAATTACATACTCTTTGTCACAGTACTAATAAGCTCTCGGAGTCTAATTTCCACTATTTTGGCATATATATTGGCCAGATGTTGTCCTCTAGGTTTAAGCGGGGTAATTCCTATAAAGCTAAATTCAAAATTCTTAACGAACCAACAAAGAGGAACGGGCAGTGATTTGGCGTCCAAAAATTGTATCTCCACTCCCTTTCTTTCTGTTTCTCTCACTCCACCTACCTGCCTATCTCACCTGCACCTTCATTCGTGCTCACCATTTTCTTTTAGTATTTAGTTGCATTCAAATTGGGAAGTTCTTTTTCTGCCCCCTGACCCTGGTACTGGGTTGACTGGTGACTATCAAGAATATCGGACAAGATGTTGGCAACGTCTCCAGCCAACCCAATCGGGTCTTTCATTGAATACTAGTAGTGGTGAGCGTGGGAAGGCGGCAATTTGTGTATAGGGTATATGATTTATTTGTGGCTAAAAAATGACACTGTTTTGGTGTCTTATATTTTTGTTTTGTTTTTTTATTAGTTATTATTTTTAATCATATATTACCAACGATCAAAATCTATATACAAAGACGTTTTTATTTTAAACATATTTGCCAACAAATATATTCGGTTGGCATAATTTGTGATAAAAATTGCATACGAATTTCTGTTTGCAATTTTTTTTTAGTATATTTACCAACAAATATATTCCGTTGGCATCTTGTCTTTAATTAGCTTACGGTATCCCTGTGCATTTTGGGTATATATTGCATACTATCTTTTGTTGGTAATACTTTTTGTATATAATTTGTTGGCAATTTGTAGGTATAAAATGACTAGTCCACTCTGTTGGTCTTTAGTTGGCATTCTGTTGATAATTACCAACGAAATTAGTTCCCTATGGAATTTTCGTTTGTAAATTGTTGTTTTTTAGAAACAAATTTGTTTCTGATGAGACACATAGCTAGGTAAGTTAATTGTGTGTTTTATAATTGATTTGATTTGATAAGATTAGAGTATGATCATGATCATGACTGTAATGGTAAACACTTTTTTGATACATTTTTGCTCATCAGTTTAGTAAGCCGTATGTTCCAATTACATTATGACACATCAGTTTGGGTAAATAGTGTGCTAAAGTAAAAAATGTGATATTACGATTGTGTGTCGGTTAAGCGGTGAAGAGGTAAAATAGTGGTAGTAATATGTTGTTGGTTTTTCAACTATACTATCTTTTACTTTAGCTTATCTAAAGATTTAAATTACATACTCTTTGTCACAGTACTAATTAGCTCTCGGAGTCTAATTTCCACTATTTTGGCATATATATTGGCCAGATGTTGTCTTCTCGGTTTAAGCGGGGTAATTCCTATAAAGCTAAATTCAAAATTCTTAACGAACCAACAAAGAGGAACGGGCAGTGATTTGGCGTCCAAAAATTGTATCTCCACTCCCTTTCTTTCTGTTTCTCTCACTCCACCTACCTGCCTATCTCACCTGCACCTTCATTCGTGCTCACCATTTTCTTTTAGTATTTAGTTGCATTCAAATTGGGAAGTTCTTTTTCTGCCCCCCTTACCCTGGCATTGGGTTGACAGGTGACTATCAAGAATATCGGACAAGATGTTGGCAAGTCTCCAGCCAACCCAATCGGGTCTTTCATTGAATACTAGTAGTGGTGAGCGTGGGAAGGCGGCAATTTGTGTATAGGGTATATGATTTAGATGTGGCTAAAAAATGACACTGTTTTGGTGTCTTATATTTTTGTTTTGTTTTTTTATTAGTTATTATTTTTAATCATATATTACCAACGATCAAAATCCATATACAAAGACGTTTTTATTTTAAACATATTTGCCAACAAATATATTCGGTTGGCATAATTTGTGAAAAAAATTGCATACGAATTTCTGTTTGCAATTTTTTTTAGTATATTTACCAACAAATATATTCCGTTGGCATCTTGTCTTTAATTAGCTTACGGTATCCCTGTGCATTTTGGGTATATATTGCATACTATCATTTTGTTGGTAATACTTTTTGTATATAATTTGTTGGCAATTTGTAGGTATAAAATGACTAGTCCACTCCGTTGGTCTTTAGTTGGCATTCTGTTGATAATTACCAACGAAATTAGTTCCCTATGGAATTTTCGTTTGTAAATTGTAGTTTTTTAGAAATAAATTTGTTTCTGATGAGACACATAGCTAGGTAACATAATTGTGTGTTTTATAATTGATTTGATTTGATAAGATTAGAGTATGATCATGATCATGACTGTAATGGTAAACACTTTTTTGATACATTTTTGCTCATCAGTTTAGTAAGCCGTATGTTCCAATTACATTATGACACATCAGTTTGGGTAAATAGTGTGCTAAAGTAAAAAAAATGTGATAATTACGATTGTGTGTCGGTTAAGCGGTGAAGAGGTAAAATAGTGGTAGTAATATGTTGTTGGTTTTTCAACTATACTATCTTTTACTTTAGCTTATCTAAATATTAAAATTACATACTCTTTGTCACAGTACTAATAGCTCTCGGAGTCTAATTTCCACTATTTTGGCATATATATTGGCCAGATGTTGTCCTCTCGGTTTAAGCGGGGTAATTCCTATAAAGCTAAATTCAAAATTCTTAACGAACCAACAAAGAGGAACGGGCAGTGATTTGGCGTCCAAAAATTGTATCTCCACTCCCTTTCTTTCTGTTTCTCTCACTCCACCTACCTGCCGATCTCACCTGCACCTTCATTCGTGCTCACCAGTTTCTTTTAGTATTTAGTTGCATTCAAATTGGGAAGTTCTTTTTCTGCCCCCCTGACCCTGGTACTGGGTTGACTGGTGACTATCAAGAATATCGGACAAGATGTTGGCAAAGTCTCCAGCCAACCCAATCGGGTCTTTCATTGAATACTAGTAGTGGTGAGCGTGGGAAGGCGACAATTTGTGTATAGGGTATATGATTTATTTGTGGCTAAAAAATGACACTGTTTTGGTGTCTTATATTTTTGTTTTGTTTTTTTATTAGTTATTATTTTTAATCATATATTACCAACGATCAAAATCTATATACAAAGACGTTTTTATTTTAAACATATTTGCCAACAAATATATTCGGTTGGCATAATTTGTGATAAAAATTGCATACGAATTTCTGTTTGCATTTTTTTTAGTATATTTACCAACAAATATATTCCGTTGGCATCTTGTCTTTAATTAGCTTACGGTATCCCTATGCATTTTGGGTATATATTGCATACTATCTTTTTGTTGGTAATACTTTTTGTATATAATTTGTTGGCAATTTGTAGGTATAAAATGACTAGTCCACTCCGTTGGTCTTTAGTTGGCATTCTGTTGATAATTACCAACGAAATTAGTTCCCTATGGAATTTTCGTTTGTAAATTGTTGTTTTTTAGAAACAAATTTGTTTCTGATGAGACACATAGCTAGGTAAGCTAATTGTGTGTTTTATAATTGATTTGATTTGATAAGATTAGAGTATGATCATGATCATGACTGTAATGGTAAACACTTTTTTGATACATTTTCGCTCATCAGTTTAGTAAGCCGTATGTTCCAATTACATTATGACACATCAGTTTGGGTAAATAGTGTGCTAAAGTAAAAAAATGTGATAATTACGATTGTGTGTCGGTTAAGCGGTGAAGAGGTAAAATAGTGGTAGTAATATGTTGTTGGTTTTTCAACTATACTATCTTTTACTTTAGCTTATCTAAATATTAAAATTACATACTCTTTGTCACAGTACTAATTAGCTCTCGGAGTCTAATTTCCACTATTTTGGCATATATTGGCCAGATGTTGTCTTCTCGGTTTAAGCGGGGTAATTCCTATAAAGCTAAATTCAAAATTCTTAACGAACCAACAAAGAGGAACGGGCAGTGATTTGGCGTCCAAAAATTGTATCTCCACTCCCTTTCTTTCTGTTTCTCTCACTCCACCTACCTGCCTATCTCACCTGCACCTTCATTCGTGCTCACCATTTTCTTTTAGTATTTAGTTGCATTCAAATTGGGAAGTTCTTTTTCTGCCCCCCTTACCCTGGCATTGGGTTGACAGGTGACTATCAAGAATATCGGACAAGATGTTGGCAAGTCTCCAGCCAACCCAATCGGGTCTTTCATTGATTACGAACAAGACTTCGGGTCGAAGTCTCTTTAAGGGGGGTAGGTTGAAACACCCCTAATAACTGAAACGCATAAAATCCCAAATATACGAGGAATGTTTAAGTAAACTGGGGGCATTAATATAATCATGTTATAATGTATAACCTATGATACTAAGTGACTTACATAGCTCCGTGAACTTAATTCGGGTCACATTGTAATATTAGCAGTTGTGCTCCACGGTTTTGACGTTGACTAGTACAACCGAACGAATATAAATTATTCCAGGTTAGGATACTCGTACACCAAACAGGTGTAGCACATTACACAAACTAAAATATATGGTCACTCGGTAACATATTATAATTGTGCTAATAAACATGAGTTACCGAGTTGTGATATACGAGTAGTATTACCGGTTGTAAACATATGCCAATAGCGTTATTACATTGATATTGGTGCTCACCAAATTTCGTCTCTTAACTTAAACGTTAAACCAAATACCTGTGTATTACTAAACCCCATGATAACACTATAATCAAATCAGCCCTCTGGTGACATCCGAAACAAGTTCCACTATTCTACAGTTGAAACCCAGCACTTAATCCGTATCAGCCCAGGTGTCAAAAGGACATACTTACATGTTCACAAATTTCCCCACTCCCTCCACATACTAATTACTTCCCACTATCGTCTCTGTTTGGTCTCGCGTGCGTTAGTAGCAACAGACCATTCTCGATTCCTTCATACTTTCCCACGCAAATGGCTGTTGATGCTTTTCAGATAAACGATTCCTTGCCTTCTTGCATGTGTGGGTTCAGAGCTCTGAGCCAAACGACCATGCATTCCCCTACATGTTCCTTCCTGTCGTTTCCGATGCGCGCAAGCCAGAGCAGAGTCTGGGGACTTCCCTCCACCATTGTGCTTGTGAACAGACACGACTTAGCAAGTTGCATGCCCGAATTCTGGAGTTCCTTTTGTGGGTCTGGCGAACCAGAAAACCATGTGTTCAACTAGCAAGCAGGTGTATTCTTGATCCGGTAAATCCGAAACAATGCTAGACCCAACAACAAGGTAAATGCTACCGGTGTATACCTTTCACTCTTCCTTCTTATCCGTATTCTGTTCTGGCCGAAACTTACTGCTCAGTTCTCTAATCTCCTTCATACCTCATGCGAGGACCTGGCATGCAACCTTCTGGAAATACCCCTGGGGAGTACGTTGAAGATCTGCGAGGAAACCACTCCATTCCTGCTCGGGGTCTAGCGTAAGGTCGATTCTACCGGTTGTTCTCCTTGCCTCCGTTTCTTTTTCTCTCTTGGTTCTGTTTTGTCCGAAATTTCTCCTCAGTACCACTAACTCCCTTCATCTCCCTTCGCATCAACCTTGCATGCAAGCCTGGTGGTTGAATTCCTGGAAGCTGGTGAACAGATTCCCTCCTTGATTCCCCGAAGGTATGAGCAGATTTCAAACCCTTTCCATGTTTTCTGTTTTGGGTGCCCAAGTAGTAGAGTATTGACTTCTCCCTTCGTTTAACCTTTCTGCATGCATGAACTCCTTTGGAAGACTTCCGTGAGGTTTCGCCGAGAATTACCCAGAAACTCATCCTCACCTTGTCTTGAATACGGGTTCCAAGGTGAGGCCACACACGTCTCCCTGCCTTATTCTTTCTGTTTCAGTCCCACTAAGGACATCAATTACTCTACCAATCTCTCGGTAAAGTATTGGGCAACTAATCTGGAACTCCTTCCTTGTGCTTAGCCGATTGTCAATGTGTTAAGTCGCCAATCAAACCGGAAGGGAATCCAAGGAAGATCTAGTTCCTAACCAAGGTGCGAACACAGCCCAAAGAGTAACAAGAAACTGCCGGGAAAAACAACTTTGAAACCAAGGTTATGATCCAAGTTCCTACCTAACATTACGCTTACTCTGGTGTATAACTCTGTTGAATATGTCTTGATAGATCTGGTAACGTGAACAAAAAAAAAACACTGTGTGTTGTGAGGATTAATAGTCTGCTGGTAATCTGTGTGCCGGTTTGTTAAAACATTAGCAAAATGGGTGTCTAAACACCAAGCTGCTAAAGAACTAAAATCATGATCTAGTGTTGTCGAAAACAGTAGGAAGTGTCAGTGGCTAGTAAACTGTGAGGCGATTGTTAACAAGAGTACCTGTTGCTTACCATTGAACCACAAGTTGAAATGGTTCAGAAAGGTTCTGTATGAAATAGCTAATGAACTAGTGCAGGAATATGTGTCTAAACGTCTCTGCACCACCTGTTCAGAAGTACTATGAAGATGGTGCTAATCTAGCGATGAACTTAAAATCTGACTAACCCAATTACCTAGATAGTAAACAACCTTATGGTGTTAGGGAAAACAGAAAACAGATTAGAGACCAGAAAAGGGAGAACAGGAGAAGAAGAAATATCGGTTGCTGTTTTCAACCCCTCAGTCTCCTTGTCTATTTGAGTTTTGGTTCGAGGTTGAGACTATGACAAATGCTTAACTAAGAAACCAAAGCAATTAGGGAGAAACTGAAAAAAAAATCAATTCGCAAGCACAGAAAAGAGTAATAGGAGAGGATATCGGACTGTGAAGGTTCTGTTCTCCTAAACAAAAAAATATGAACTCAGTAAAAATCTTGTTACAGAGGAGTGATAAGGGTCGTATTGGGTTTATAATGAGCCTAAACATTCTAACACGATTAAGTGATTTTATGAATACTTTGGGAGAGTTTTGAGGACAGATTGAGAACCTAAACTAATGACTAAAGAGGAGTACACAAATTGAGTGTTTCAGTTTTTCTGCAACACCCACCCGTTCTGTATAAGGAATTTTCAGGGAGGTTGTCCATGTTGTTTGGGTTTAGGATGGAGCTTAAAGCCATGCTAAAGCACTTCACTGAGTGGGCATATACTTTGGGGAAGTTAAAGGCCAGTTTTAGAAAGTAAATGGAGTTGAAGGGGTAGTGCGCAGCACTTGCGTTTTTCTGAAATCCTGCTTCTGTATAACCGCATTTCATAAGAGTAAGGGAGTGGTTGTGGCTTGAAAATGAACTTACAACAGTGTTAGTGCATTAATCTCGGTGGATATATTCATTGAGAAGACTAGAGAACAGTTAATAAAACAAGTGAAGAAATGTTGAAGAACATTCAGGTGCTGTTTCAGACTTTCGGTAACTGATAGTTTCAGTATAATTGAGTTACAGGAGTTATGTTGTTGTTGTATCGGCGTTAAACTATGCTAGAACAATTAGCAAGTAGGTAAAAAGTGTTGGGTAAAATTGGGAACAGGCCAACGAACTGAAAGTAAATGGGGAGAAGAAAGATGCAAATGGTATTTTAGGTTTCCGGTTAAATGGCTGTTTCTGTATAACCTTGTTACAGATGGCTTAAGAGGGTTGTGTTGGGATAACGATAAGCCTAAATCAGTGCTAATCCATCTAACTGAATGTGCTAACACCTTGGGGAAATTGGAGGTCAAAATTCGAGAGCAAAGGAAAGGAATAGAAGTGAGAATATCAGATTAGTGTTGTTGCAGTTTTATACTTTACTTCTGAAAGTTGTTCCCTGTATAGAGGGCTTAAAAGAGTGGCATGGAATGGTAAACGAACCTAGAACACGTCTAATACACTTAAGAAAGTTATGAACATCTTGGGGAAGGATTAGAAGTCAATTTGACCGATTAAGAAATAAGAGAAGAAGAGAGTACACTAGCTGCTGTTACAGTTTTTCAGTTTCTGTTTCTCTGTAACATAAACTTCCAGAATTGTTATCAATATTGTTTTGAGTTGGTGTTCAGTTTAAGACATCCCTAATACACTTAGGTAAGGTTATAAACACATTGGGGAAAATAGAAATCAAAGTAACACATCAGAGAAAGAGTTGGGATGGAGGGGTATTGTGCAGATTTCAGTTCAGGTTTCAGATGGAGGTTGTACTGTATAATTGAGTACAGAAACGAGGTGAGTGTTGTATTAGATTGGTTTTGAGTTAAAAACATTATTAACACCTATATCTAGTTGGGTAACACTGTGGGAAAGAGTGGAACAACAATTCAACTCAAGGCAAACAAGGAAATCAGAAGGAACTTGCATGTTTTTCAGTTTCAGCCTTCTGATTTACCTTCCTGTGTCTGTTTTCTATGAGATTAAATACAGATGTTATAGGAGAGTTTTATAAGTGTAGTCTTGAGTGTAAACCAAGCTCCACACCCATAATTAGTGGGTAAACACGGCAGGGAAGAAGCAAACCTAAACTGAACTAACTAACAACAATAACCAAGGAAGAAGGTGTAGTTTATGTTCAATTTCAGTGAGGTAATAGTTCCTGTTTAACCAGATTACAAGGATGTTATAAGTGTGATTCAAGTTGAATAATGAACCCAAATGATAGCTAATAAACATAACTAGGTTAGCAAATCATGGAGAGAAGGTTGAGCATCAATTATTACCTTAAAGGTGACGTTAGACGATATGTTTGTGTTTTAAACTTGGAAACTTTTGGACTGCTGTGTACATGAGTTTAGGGATACTCTATGGTCTATATTACCATTAAACAAGGATTCAAACATTTCTCATCTACTTATTTAAGGAGGGAAAACACCCTAGACAAGTTATGTCTATTTTATACAAACTTGTTACATAAATAACGCTTAAGATGCTTTAACACGAAGCTAAGGAAAAAGGACTTAGTTAACATGTAACTAAAGGTATGAATATCCTAGGAGTAAGTTGAGCCTAGGATTAATGCATGTGAAGTTATAAGAGTCAATATAAACTAAGCATGTGACAACATACTTAGGGAATAACATACGATATAAATTATCGTCACATAAAATAATAAGCTGACGCACTGTTTTAATTACCTCTAGGACCGTAGCGAGCTCCGACCGGGACTTCGAGTGTACGACAACTCGTGCTTTCGAATAAGGTATGGACATGTGTGGTTCGTATGTTGCCGTGTTACACGGCTTGTGTGTTGTGTGCTCTGTGTGAAAAGACCTTAAGATCAAAGCATGAAATTGGATTGCTTGTTTATTATGTTGTATGATTTTTATATCATCGTTGTGTATCATTGCGCGCACACAGTAGCTTAGTCCCTTCGCGTTTATGTAATTCGAGATGAACCACAATGAACTATGAAAACAAAGAAAAACTCTATAAGGGGAACTCCTCTCTAAACCATTGAGGACTACCATGACACCCACTATGGTGTCTATTCATTAATGATAATGAAGAGCAAGTCTCCTTTGGTGAGACATGACGAAC
>JAIOTZ010002191.1:0-22275 GCA_023374045.1 Limonium bicolor | reverse complement strand
TCATTTTTTGATTTTGCTCATTTTTGAAACGTGATCACACATAGATGTAAGTGTAAAATAAAAATCGTGGCTGATTTTATGTGGAGCTGAGTGCAAATGATTGGGATAATCACCTTCCAGGTCAATCAATGCTTCCATACCACCGGGGGAACCGTCGTCCCTTCACTGTTCATCTCTCGGGATTTATCTCTATTATGCCTTGTGGGGCACGTCATCGAGAAAGACCGGAGTGCTTAAGTTCGAAAGGTCAGGATACCCGAAGTGATACAGTCACATGAGCCACGGCCGGTGATTATCACAACATGCTCACTTTCCAGAAAACTTGGGGAAGTACTGCATGGGGTCGGGTCTCCCGTCGTCTGCACGGTCAGGTGTGTCTAAAGTCCAAATTATTCACTGACTACGTTGTGCCATGTATGGGTATCCAGTAAATACGGGATCCTCTATGGACGTGTAGCGTGACATCAGGCTTTAGAGACACCCGTGGTGCAGTGGACACTTGGAGAGCTGAGCCCATGCAATCTTCAGGGTAATGCAAAGGGTGGTCAGACAGGCGGCATACAAGGAGGTGACTACCCATAAACCCATCTTAGACACGAGACCAGGCAGCTGGACACTGAAGGCTCAGAGTTCACTATATGCTGGCTTTGACTCGAAAAGGTAAGTGTTGAAGGATCATGAGCTTTTCAAGGCGTAGATACTACGATCATACCGTCTCGTGTGCATAGTCCTTACTACGAAGGGCATTGCTCATGGGGAATCAATTGTGGACCAATATTTATCCCGACCGCAAATATCAAGGGTGACACAGAGGAATGCATGTCCTAAGCTACCCTGTGCACCCACCTCAGGACTGTTTATAACAGTTCAATATCACAACAAAAAAGCGGTAAATAGATGAGCAGGCAAAGAGAGGGAAGAAGTTAGACCCCTAATGGGCCCACCTACCTGAAGTTCCTGCAAGTTAGTCTAGCATAATCACGCAATTATGTAGCAAGCAAAGCGCAGATGGCAAGCAAAGTCAAGTATAAGCTACACACTCTCATCCTAACTATCCTCACCAATCACACACTGAGTGTGGAGTAGAGTAATCCTAATGGCTTTCGAGATGAATCTCTTGAAGGTTTTGAAAGAAGTGGGGAGGTCCCGACAATTCTGAATGGAGTTCAGTCTTCCTTGAGTTTGAGAAAAACTTACTCAAGTTTTCCCCAGCAGAGTCGCCATTCTGTGGAGGGTGATTTTTCGGTATGAGGGGGGTCTATCTAAATATGGTCTAACTAAGAAGTCTAGATCATAGAAATTTGTCATTCTGTGGAGGGTGAAAACCCGCTATTCTGGCATCCCTCAAATATCTACTAAATCGTCAATCTTTCCCAGAAAGCATAGGGGGGAGTGCAAGTGTGCACTACACCCGCTCTCGATGGGCTCCACGCGGACTTATGCCCTAAAGGCGGAAATTGACTAGAGTCGCCACCTAGTTTGACCTAAGGAACTAGGAAGGAAATGGAAGGAGGGTTCTAAGAACCGTTAATTGACTCTGAGATTATTGTCTATGGATAGGACTTATCTGGTCATGTCAGAGATTCTCTGTGGGTTCGCACTGGGTTACACCCCTTAGAAGTGGCAACGACCACGACTTCGGATTGGTGCCCGAGGAAACCTCGGTCTCCAATTGTCGGGATTGCCTTCTTTCAAACCTTTTTATAGAGATTCATTTCAAAGCCAAGGATAGGATTAGGACGGGAAGAGAGAAAGAGATTGGGTGAGGCGAGCCTTTTTTGCCAAGCTTGCACCAAGGAGAGGAATTGCTGAATTCGGATGAGTATTTGGGAAGAGTCTGAGGTTGGGTGAATAGACAAAACTTAGAGTCTGATGGTTTGAAGTTTATAGGGGCCGAAGAAGGTTCGTGTGTTTTGAGAGATATGAGAGCCACCTTAGAGGGAGAAAAATGTTTTTTGTTTGGAATGGGGTCGCACCCTAGATGGGCTGCCTACGTACTCAACTCCCTGTTGAGATCAGACCTTACGTAGTTCACAATTATTAGGAGATGCTTGAACCCTTGGGATGTTTGAAGTATGGATGTTTGAAGTATGGGATGTTTTAGCCTGCGAGACGCTCGGGTCTATGAGACGTTTGAAACCTTGAGATGTCGAAGTCTATGAGACATTTGGATCTGTGAGACGCGGGTCTGTGAGATGCTCTGGTCTGTGAGATATTCGAATCATTGGGATAACAAAGTCTGTGAGACGCTCGAGTCTGTGAGACAATACGGGGTTATTTGGAGGTGAGATGGCTGAGTGAAAATGACATTATGATTGATGTGGGGTCGCACCCTATGTGGGTTGCCTACGTACTCAACTCCCTGTTGAGATCAAACCTTACGTAGTTCGGGATTTTTGGAGTTTTGGGGTTTTGAAGGAATTGGGGTTTTGACCTTTTGGGTCTTTGAGGGGTCAAAGAGGTTGTGATCATTTTGTGGGGGCGTGATGGATTGTCGAGTTTGTTTTGGAGTTTGAGGTGCTCGACTCTGTAAGATATTTGAAATCTTAAAAAGATGATGTCTATGAGATGCTTGGGTCTGTGAGACGTTTGAGGCTCGAAAGGGTTAACAAATTTCAAGAGGTTCAGCTTTTTGAGGAGCTGAGAGTTTTCAAGGTGTTTGAATTTGATGAGTCTATTGAACTGTTGAGACTTTTGAATCCGTTGAGCTGTTGAGACCTTCGAGTCTGTTGAGCTGCTGAGACGTTCGAGTCTGTTGAGCTGTTGAGACGTTCGAGTCTGTTGAGCTGCTAAGACGTTCGAGTCTGTTGAGCTGTTGAGACGTTCGGAGGTTCGAAATGCTTAAGTTCTAAGGAGTTTGGAGTCCCAAGGAGTTTGAGATTTATGATGTTTGGAATTGTTTGGGATTGAAATGAAGTTGGACTGAATTGGGAATGAAAAGAATTTTGAAATGAATTGGATTGAAATTGAGATTGAATCTAATTGAATTAAAAAATTGAATTGAATTGCATCGGGTTCGAATTGAATTGAATCAGGTTTGAATTGAAATGAATTGAATTGAGCTTTAAAAAATGAGTCGGATTGGGCCTTGAAGAATGGCCGAATTTGGTTTTGAAAAATGGGCCAGATTTGGGCTTCGAATTAGGCTCAGCTGGATGATTTGAAGTTGGGATTGCCCATGAATTGGAATGAATTTTGAATTGTGTATGAAGAATGAGTGTGAGAAGGATTGCTTTTGAAAGAGTGTTTGATGAGTACGAGAGATTGATTTTGTAGTGTGTTTGATGAGAGAGTGATTTGAAATTGAATTTTTGGGCTGAATTTGGAAATGAATTTTGGTTTTGAAATGGATTTTTATTGGTTGAAACGAATCATTGATTGTGAGTTTTATTGTGACATTTAAGGATTGTTTGGAAAGTTTTTTTTTTAGGAGAGATGTTTCCCACAAACAGGTACTACGACCCTCGGGTACTACGACCTTAATGTGGGCAACATCTATGAATGGTCCTAGGGCTTTTCTAAACCAGACTTGATTTGTCCAGTAATTAAGTGGGTAGACCTGAAGGCTATGCTATGGCTACATGTACTAAACCAATCTAGCAATTTATAAGATGAAACTAACAAATAAAACGCCCAATGTATAATAGAACCAAAATGTATAAACAAGCATTCAAAATATGTACGAAAGATAGACAGAGTAAAAACGATCAAGCCGACAAATACAGAGAATTATGAAATCCAAGACTATGCTAGGCAACACAACCAATTGGCAAATTACAACTCACGATAACAAAATTAAAGTGTTGAATTGAAATGCTGAATTAAAAGAGCTGCTATGGGGGGTCGCATCGACGCCGCCTCACTCGAGCTGAAGGGGATCCGAAGAGATACACCAACCGTTTTTCATGTTTGAAGGGAGGGCCCCGGTAGTCCTAGCCAAGATCCAGCTCCTTAGTCCCCGAGAAGTTCCTCATTCCTCAAGCAATATGTCGTGGAACACAGACAAAGAGACACAAGATTAATTAGTAATGAAATGTAAGAGGGTTGGGGTGTGTGCAATGGGATCATACGGCCCCTCTCAATGGGAGGAAAGGGGGCAATCTAATCATCTCCCACACCCCAACCGAGAACATAGAAAAGAGTTTCAAGCTACCAACAAATGCTAAGGATTGTAAGATAAATCAAGCATTGGGGTTGCTACTCAAATTAATCTGTCATCTTAGATTATGACTCAAACCAAAATGTAGTATCAAAGGGGTGGGGTTGTGAGTCATGTGGGATCATACCTAGAAGGGATTATATCATTTCCCTCTAAGATGAACAATTAATAAGGACCATCCAGCCAAGGAATGATTTATCTAAACGATCATAACGTTTGGGCAACTATCACTCAATTCATGTTCTTGTCTAAACGCAAGGGACAAGTTATATACTAGTCTCAAATCAATTTCCAAACTGATATCAATGCGCGAGGGGAAATTAACCAGCAGAATTGAATTGTACTTAAGAAAGGTTGAACGAATTGCATTTCCAAACCCCATGAGGATTTACTGTCTGAGCCCGACGCACCAGTACAGCCAATTAGTGTGATCCAAAGTCAGAGGACAAATCCAGCAAGCGCGGCCCAAGCCAAGGAAGTCAAACCCGAACTTTCCAGGCAAAATGGATACGTGGGCTCCAATTCACCAAAGGCCCGAAAAGGGGAGGCCCGTTATTCAAAGTTTTAATCATACCATCAAGCTCATCTCAAAATCACAATCGAACAATGACGCTCATCTCAGCCCCAAACAGAACCGGACATTAATGATACCCGGTTCGAATATGAACTTTAACTACACACGGTCGGGGTCTCATAACAATAAGGAATTAGCTGCAAGCATCAATGAAGGGGTAAACACTTAATCGGGAAACATCAAAGAGGATTTCCAAACCCAAAAGCGGTGGCCAGATGACAATTCACAAACTCAGTCCGCTTCTAAGACATTAACTCCGCTCCAAACCACATAGCGCTGACTCAACATGAGTTAACCTCAGCCCCAAAAAAATAAACGATGAATCAGGGGTCATAAGTATTTCCAAAGCAAATGCAATCCGCAAAGGGCAAGTAATGTGCTAGTATTAAACCAATTTCCAAACACCACATCCATGCGCAAGGAGCAGCTGGCTATCACGAACAGATTATAATCAAGCAAAGCTAAAAGTAAGGATTTCCAAACTCAATGAGGGGTGAATTTCCAATCATAATCCGGAGAGACCAGGGAGAAAGATTTCCAAACCCATAAGGAGTAATGTTGAGTCCACACTGCCATCGCCCGGGTCAACCAGCGGAAACCTAGGTAGAATCTCAAGCGCTGAGCTATCCAAAACTCGAGGCCCGAAATAAGGTACCTCGATGAGAATGTGAAACAAACGGAATGAGTAACCCACATGTAATTAATCAATTCCATAGATAGATGAAAATGAACAAAAAGTTCAAACGAACTATTTTTCGATCGAATGAACTCACGAGTCTAAACCACTAGGTTACATCTACGTACCAGCAAATCAAATCGTAATCACCATGAGAGTAGCAGAAGCCAATTAGTATACGTTAGCAAATCAGACCAACTTTAGGGTTTCAATCTTAACCGAATACCTCAACAACAGTAGACTTCAAACAAAACTAGTGGCCGCAGAAATCTCAATCGAAATATGAACAGATTCGAACCCATTAGTCGGAAACTCATGTATTCGATAATCAGGTTAACCATCATCGAAATCAAAGCAGTGCGTGGGTGTAGCATGTTCCAGTTCAGGCAGAGATTAAGCGCAGGATGAGGATAAATCGATTTCCCATGTTTACATTCATTCGCATCGAAAAGAGGTAGAGAAGAAACATCCTGGAATTCAAATCCATTATGGTAGAGACGATCCAGACATCACATTCTACGTGAGGGGGAGCATCAACAATGGCGGTACTCCAAAGGCCGAGCTGGAGCCAATCGCCGAATGAAATCCTAGTGAAGCAAAGCTTGAATGATGTCTTCTGGAAAAAAAATGTGAAGAGGAGCTTGAAGGTTTCAACAATGGTTTTCGGTTCTGAGTGTTCGATGAAGAGAGAAGCGATTGCTTCAAAAGCGAATCCAGAAGAAAATGAAGTGGGATCGAGGGGATGGTGGCGGCTACTATGCTCTTGGTTGAAGAAGAAAAAAAAATCGACAGCCAGACAGAGTGGAGATCGGCTGGTTTCTTTCTCTCTTCTTTTTGAGATTGAGAGACTCCGAGAATGAAATCGATCGGGAGTGAGAAGTGTAGGTCAATTTTCGTTTAGCCATGGGTGATCGAGACTGAGAACAAAACTCGGAGAAAGGTTCTTCCAGGCGGCTAGGATTCTCACCGTGAGAAAAGAATTAGGATGTGAGGGGAAGTAGTTATCGATCGCTTTTTGAGAGATTAGGGTTTTTCCAGTGTTTGAGATCGATCAAGGAAGGAGCCATGGTTGCTGTCCTTGGAGTGGTGTCGACTGTTTTATCACAAGAGAATCCATAGGGTTTTTTCAGAAGGAAGTTGATGAAGAGGGCTGTGTGTGAGTGGGCTTTGTTTGGGTGTGGGTTGGAATGTATGGACCGAAAGTTTGACCAAGATTGGGGTCCAGGTTGACCGAGTTGGCAACTAAAAAAAAACGAGCCCCAAATGTCTTGACCCAGACTTGAACACTTGATGTGTGGGGTTAATCTGGACTCACACTAACCAACTTAACCAGTGCATCTATTCATCATTCCACTGGGAGAAATAGCAGAAAAAGTGTAACTCAGATTTGAATATGTTTCCCCAAAACGCTAATGTTTAAAAGACGAATTAAACTAAAAATGTTTAGTCAATAAAAAAGAAATGTTTTCTTTTCAAAATAGCAACATGAAAAATGACAAAATAATATAAGTAAAATAAAGTAAACAAAATGCCCACGACTAAGGAAATAAAATTGAAAATAACTAAATAAAATAAAAGGGTAAGTCTAAAACAAATGATTGTTTGAAAATTTCTGGAAAATTGGATTTTTTAAAAATGCTTAAAAATTGGTTTAAAATATTGTCGTAAAACGATGGTTTCATTTTGGCACGCACGTTGATATGTTTTGAAAAAAAGAAAGGCGACGACCCCTCTTATTGCATTTATGATTTCGGAATTTGTTTTATGGGGTGAGAATTTTTGGTGTCTACAGATATCCCTAAGGGGAAACATATAGGATGCAAATGGGTGTTCAAAGTCAAATTAAATGCAGATGGGACATTAGAAAGATACAAAGCCCGCTTAGTTACAAAAGGTTATAATCAAAAGTATGGGGAAGACTGCAAACAAGAAATTTGACCTACTAAAAGCTAAGAAATAAACCTAGAAATTAATAAATCAAAAAGTCTTCGGGTTGCAAATAATCCCGGTCACTGCAGTATAGAAAACGTAGCAACCAGGTATCGAATCCGCGGGACTTGAAGAAAGTAAGTCTAGTCCTAAGAAAACTGGAAATTCAGAGGGTTGTTCTTGTTTTGGGAATCAAATAAGAAAGAAGAAAATAAATTAAAATAAAACGGGTAAAGTTATATGGATGAGTGGAACTCCGGGTTCAAGTTATTTTTCACTAGTCGGATTATGTGAACTTCTACAAATCGATAAGAGTTATGGATTGGCTAATTCTTCAATATCTTTCCAGAATTAAATCATAATCTCAGGAAAGCTCATCTAGCATAACACACAAGGTCTAATCTAGAACCTAGCGAAACACACATAGATGGATGAAGCTTAAAGAATTAAGACGCACCTGAGGGAAAATATAATCAATCCGATCTAATTTTCCACAGGCTAACAGATTAATTTGACCTTCTTGTTAATCACCGATCTGATCATAACAAGATTCGCAAGGCTTTTTAAGAAATTCGCGAGATTAATTAAAAAGCACAATTTTAACATTAATCTGAAACAATCCAAAAATAAAATCTCAAATCATAATTGTAGATGTACTTGTAAAATGAACTAGCTACAAATAACCATCACCCGGAGTAAATCCTTCCTAGCCTAGCATTTTACAAAAAAAGTAGAGAGAGATAGAGAAGAATTAATCTGGTGTATAAGATTCCTCCGTTTGTCTCGCTATCTAGATCTGCAATTTACTAGGCTGGAGGTTGAAGATGGTGGTGGAGGAGAAGAACTCTCGCGGCTGCTTGCGTTCTTCTCGACGTGCGAAAAAGAAATAAAAACTAAACCTAAAGCTAAAAATAGAACTAAAGTGATGTGTGTGGATGAATGGTTGGATGAATTGATGGATGGATGAGTGGATCCCTTCCTATGCCAAAGTCTTCGGCATTTATAAGTCAGATTCAAGGCTCTTCGCTTGCTCATTAATGTATTCTTTTCAATTGCCTCCAGTTTCGCAATTAAATAGAGACCTTTGAATTTCTTTAACTTTACTCTCTTCAATTATTTCATCGACAACCCTTGGAAGACTCTGGAGTTACCTACACATAAATAGGGAGTTAGTGTATGCACTTTAATTTATTAACTCCTCCGTGATAATGTCATATATTCCCCACATATCCATCCTATAACTTATTTTCTGAAAGTTTCTTTTAGTTATAAGAATGGAATTCAGTTAAGTACTAAATCAAGAGAAAAATGACAATAAAGACAAGAGATTTTGATAGTAAAAATATATCTAAAATCAGCCTATCAAATTTCCTCACACTTAACTTTTGCTTGTCCTCAAGCAAATAAAGAATAAAACTATCCCAAATGCCGTAGTATCAAACCTCAGGATCAATCAAGCATAGAAGGAAGTTAAGCAAAATGACAATCAGAAGAATAATCTTTCTCTTAGCTGTAAGTTTTTGCAAACAGTGAAAAAGAACAATTTTTATAAAAGCATGAAGAAGTTAGATTGTAGAAACTGAACATAGATTAGCTTGGGACCTTCCACCTATTACTTTCCTTGAACCTGTGGATGACAAGGGGTGTGAAGTAATGCCTTATTCCGCAATACCTTTCAACACCACACACTCATGATCAGAATAGGAAATTTCCAATAACAATCAACATTAAGAGCTTCCCTTCTTTGCATAATTAATTTCTCATTTGGTACAATTGTTTCATCCCCCAGACTTTTCTCTTTATCCATGTAACGGTGTTGGGCCTTCTATCCCAGATCGTGAGACCTTAGGTAGATGGGTGATGAAGCACCCCAAGGACTTAATAACCAGATAAAAGAGGCCTGTTTTGGTTCAGAAAATTCATGATCAGAGGAGTACCTTGCCTTATCCTTTTCATCCAAACTTTCACATCATTCCCAAAGTCACCAAGCCAAACTAATTCAATCTTCACAATCAGCTAATCCACCAAATTTCAGTGAAAATAACATTAATTTCAAGAAAACTATACATACGAACCACTTTGAGCAAAATGATTCTTGAGGTTGTCATCAGGCTCGATTTCAAACTTCCGCAAAATAATCACCCAAAAATTCAACATTTATTGGCACTAAAAGAAGCCTATCCATTACAGCAAGAGAACAATTAAAAGCTAGTGTGGCATTAAGTACAACTGACATATTTTCAGGGAAAGGTCTCCACTTCCTCACACTTGAGAGGAGCAATGTCCTCATTGTTCACAAAATAAAATCAAGAAAAAGACCTTTCAAAATATGTCAGACTCATGAAGGATCCATTCAAGACTCCACATACATTTAACATTAGAAGCATAATAGGATGAACACAGGCAATAAAGATTGAGAAACTGAAACTCCCCTGATATCTTTAGATTGAGGAAGGTTCCTTTCCTCACACTTAAGCTCAAACAGCGGGGGGTAGAAACGTTCCTCACACTTGCGTCTAAGCAAGTGTCCAGCCTTGGAGAGATAGGGAGATAAAAAGATTGCACCACTGGGCTGCCTCCCAGTCAGCTGCCCATCTTTATAGTCTTTGGCTAGACTTTTGCTTTGTTATCCCGGATCAAAAATAAAAGTTGACAATGGTGTCAACGGGGATAAGAAGTGGACTGCCATCAGTAATAAGCCACCTGGATCAAAGCAAAATGTTACCTCAGCAGATAAAATAAGAAAATAAGTACTCCATGAAATCTGGTGTTTGAGGAGGTATTGAAGGTAGCGATCTTCCAGGTGAAGATGGGGTGACAGAGGCTCTTTTTCTTCAAACTGGAGGATATAAACATCATCGTCTATCTGGTAAGGCTTAAAGAGTCCGTCGGAATGATAAAGAGGTGGAGACCTGTCCCCCTCAAATCTTAGGATGTAAACATCCTCCTCATCTGGGTGAGGGTCAAGGAAGGTTCCACGTGGGCAGTCAACTGCAACGCAGACCTCTGCTGGTGCAGCGAGAACCAAGGGTGGGGAGGGAGGGTGACT
Source organism: Limonium bicolor (assembly GCA_023374045.1). Lineage (NCBI taxonomy): Eukaryota > Viridiplantae > Streptophyta > Magnoliopsida > Caryophyllales > Plumbaginaceae > Limonium > Limonium bicolor. The sequence continues at coordinate 11,888 of JAIOTZ010002191.1, read as the reverse complement.
TGAGATGTCGACAAGTTGCTCCACTGAATTATTCCCCAACTCTTGAAGGTTACCACTGTCAAAGATTGAAGCATGTTGTAGAGGAGCGATTCGCTGCAGATAGTCTGGTTGATCCTCTAACCACAATTGCTCTTGCAAAATGAGACAGTCATCGAACTCATGAGCTCCCCCACAATATGCGCAATATATATCTTGTGAATAGGATGATTCCCGTTCGAATTGCTCCTCAGCCCGCCTCATCTCTTCAATTTCGGGGCAATCTTCAAACTCATGATTTCCCCCACATTGCGAGCAACACAAATCAGAGGAAAACAGATCAAAAGAACCAGAAGACTCTTGCTCCACTGCCCAAACATGAGTCTGTTCCATAGACTGCTCCATCCTTTTGTTGGCTAACTGTCTATAAAGTTCAGATGTCTTATCGTACGATCTTTTCAGTTCAACCAACAACTTGTACAACTCACTTGCCATTGCTTCATCGATTCCCATGTTTTCCATTGTTAGAAAAAACTAAGAACAAAATAAACTAATAATAAAAATAAAACAAAACAAAAACACCTTAAACTAAGAATAGAATAGAATAGAATAAAAAAACAAAAACAAAGTAAACTAAGAGTAAAATAGAATAGAATAAAACAAAATAAAACAAAACAAACTAAAATTAATTAAATGAAAACAAAACAAGATAAACTATCAAAGAAAATGATAACAAAATAAACTAAGCATGAAGTAGAATAAAATTAAAGGAAGCAACTAAAACAAAACAAGAATTGATGGTTATTTGTAGAATAAAATTAGATAAAATAAAAGCAACTGACAACCAAATAAAATGAAAATAAAATAAAACAAGACAAAATATAATAGGAAACAAAACAATGAACAACTGATCCCAAGGACTAGACAAAGTCAAGTCCCCGGCAACGGCGCCAATTTGCAAACAAGAAATTTGACCTACTAAAAGCTAAGAAATAAACCTAGAAATTAATAAATCAAAAAGTCTTCGGGTTGCAAATAATCCCGGTCACTGCAGTATAGAAAACGTAGCAACCAGGTATCGAATCCGCGGGACTTGAAGAAAGTAAGTCTAGTCCTAGAAAACTGGAAATTCAGAGGGTTGTTCTTGTTTTGGGAATCAAATAAGAAAGAAGAAAATAAATTAAAATAAAACGGGTAAAGTTATATGGATGAGTGGAACTCCGGGTTCAAGTTATTTTCACTAGTCGGATTATGTGAACTTCTACAAATCGATAAGAGTTATGGATTGGCTAATTCTTCAATATCTTTCCAGAATTAAATCATAATCTCAGGAAAGCTCATCTAGCATAACACACAAGGTCTAATCTAGAACCTAGCGAAACACACATAGATGGATGAAGCTTAAAGAATTAAGACGCACCTGAGGGAAAATATAATCAATCCGATCTAATTTTCCACAGGCTAACAGATTAATTTGACCTTCTTGTTAATCACCGATCTGATCATAACAAGATTCGCAAGGCTTTTTAAGAAATTCGCGAGATTAATTAAAAAGCACAATTTTAACATTAATCTGAAACAATCCAAAAATAAAATCTCAAATCATAATTGTAGATGTACTTGTAAAATGAACTAGCTACAAATAACCATCACCCGGAGTAAATCCTTCCTAGCCTAGCATTTTACAAAAAAAGTAGAGAGAGATAGAGAAGAATTAATCTGGTGTATAAGATTCCTCCGTTTGTCTCGCTATCTAGATCTGCAATTTACTAGGCTGGAGGTTGAAGATGGTGGTGGAGGAGAAGAACTCTCGCGGCTGCTTGCGTTCTTCTCGACGTGCGAAAAAGAAATAAAAACTAAACCTAAAGCTAAAAATAGAACTGAAGTGATGTTGTGTGGATGAATGGTTGGATGAATTGATGGATGGATGAGTGGATCCCTTCCTATGCCAAAGTCTTCGGCATTTATAAGTCAGATTCAAGGCTCTTCGCTTGCTCATTAATGTATTCTTTTCAATTGCCTCCAGTTTCGCAATTAAATAGAGACCTTTGAATTTCTTTAACTTATACTCTCTTCAATTATTTCATCGACAACCCTTGGAAGACTCTGGAGTTACCTACACATAAATAGGGAGTTAGTGTATGCACTTTAATTTATTAACTCCTCCGTGATAATGTCATATATTCCCCACATATCCATCCTATAACTTATTTTCTGAAAGTTTCTTTTAGTTATAAGAATGGAATTCAGTTAAGTACTAAATCAAGAGAAAAATGACAATAAAGACAAGAGATTTTGATAGTAAAAATATATCTAAAATCAGCCTATCAAAGACTATTGGGAAACATTTTCACCTGTAGTTAAAATGACTACAGTAAGAATGCTAGTGGCTGTTGCAGTCAAGAAAAAGTGGAATATCCACCAACTTGACATTAATAATGCATTCTTGCATGGAGATCTTAGTGAGGAAGTATATATGGAAATTCCTGATGGTATGAAGGAATTACACAGAAACAAAGCATGCAGATTACATAAGTCCATCTATGGACTGAAGCAAGCATCAAGGACATGGTATGAAAGGTTAAGTACATTCTTGCATTATCATGGATATATTCAATCAAGAAATGACTACTCACTATATGTTAAGTTTAATGGGCAGTCAAGAACATTCTTGGGAATCTATGTTGATGACATGATAGCCACTGGAAATGATCAGACAGAAATACAGAAGATAAAGCAATCCCTTGATGCGAGTTCAAGATAAAAGACTTGGGAAGATTAAACTACTTCCTAGGGATGGGTTTCTACAGCAAGAATGGAGTTATTCTCCACCAAGGTAAGTATGCCCAAGATCTTGTGAATGAATATTTAACTGCTAACACACCTTCTTTTTGTCCCATTACCAACAGGTGCGAAACTAGAGAAAGCTGATGGTCCACTACTTGAAGATCCAACCATGTATCAGAGATTAGTGGGAAGAATTAACTTCCTGATCAACACAAGAGCAGATCTAGCCTTCTCCGTGCAACATCTGAGCCAGTTCCTAAACAAGCCCAGAATGGAACATTACAAAGCTACCATACATCTTCTCCAATACATCAAAGGAAGCAGCTCACAAGGAATATGTTTTAACACAACATCAGACCTCAAACTCACTGCTTACTACGATGCAGATGGGCTAGTTGCTCATTAACCCGACGATCAGTAAGTGGCTTCATCATACTACTGGGGGGAACTCCAATCAGCTGGAAATCGAAAAGCAACACACTGTTTCATTATCCACACAGAGTCCGAATACAGATCCATAAGACGTGTGACAACAGAATTAACTTGGATCTCCAGACTTGCAGAAGAGCTAGGCATCACAGAAATCACTCCTATCGAGGTCAGCTGTGATAACAAAGCAGCAGTCTTTATCGCAAGAAACCCTGTTTTCCATGAGAGAACCAAGCACATCGACTTGGACTGTCACCTGGTAAGAGAGAAGATAAAGAGGGGCTGATCAACTTACAATACATCTCAGGAAAACACCAGATTGCAGATGTCCTCACTAAACAAGTAACATAAGGACTATAGCGACTTCTTCCAAAGGATAGAGAATACAGACAGCTAAACAAAATTCAAGAACAGATTCTGATCACCTTCTCACCCTCTGTCTTGAGGGGGACTGTTAGAATATGTGATTATATGTTTTAGTACATGAGTCTGTATTCTATTTTATACCCGGTCAGACCGGTCACCTAGCCTTAGCTTTACTTTCATATATATTAGTAGTGACTCTGTCTTCTGTACAGTAATATCATGAAATACAATAAGAGTAATAGAGTACTGAATTCTTCAGTCTCTAAGCTTTCTAGTCTCTCTCTTCTCTACTCCAAACTCCTTCAATCGATCTCATTACTGTAATTCGAAAAGATGTAAGGGTTAGAAGATGATTGAAATCGATGTCGATGAATATTCCTCTATGTATTGTATTCAGTGTGTTTGTAATTACAATGTTACTGTCGGCTACAGTGAATCGTGTATATATAGTAATAGTACTAGGGTAATTCAATTGACATGGGTTGTTTACAGAGTTGGGCCTATTTACATTTTATTTACTTGTTTTATTTGGGCCTGTTTCTGTAGTGGGTTTTGTACCCCCCTCGATCCATACGGCAAGATAGCAAGTTTGGATCGTAGCTGAGAGAATCAGGAAGACGGAAGAGCTTTGGTCATGGCGTCTGCAAGTTGATCCGTGCCATGGAGGAAGGAGATGCGTAGGGTTCCGTTGGCCACTTTCTACCGAACGAAGTGGAAGTCCAGAGCGATATGTTTTGCGCGCGCATGGAGGACCGGATTCGCAGTCAGGTATGTCGCACCTAGATTGTCACACCAAAGAATTGGGTTTTTTTTAAGTTTTATGCGTAGATCAGCTAATAGATGTTGTATCCACAGGATTTCGCATGTTGCATTAGCCATAGACCGGTATTCCGCTTTGGTGGTCGAGCGGGCTACCATAGGTTGTTTTTTTGATGACCACGATATTAGATTATTGCCCATAAATATGCAATATCCTGTTGTTGACCTTCTATCTTCTAAGCAACCCGTCTAGTCCGCATTTGCATAGGCGTAGATCTGTATAGGAGAGAGTCTGGATAGATAGAGCATGTGATGCGTAGTTCCTTTCAGATACCTGAGCAATCTTTTGAGAGCTTGCCAGTGGTAGGTAGTGGGTTTGTGCATAAATTGGCACAACCGATTGACTGGGAAGTTGATATCAGGACGGTGAGAGATAGGTATTGCAGTCCTCCCAGTAGACTTCTGAAAAGTGTAATATCTGTGAATGGTTTTGAGTGTGAGTCTTGAGTATTAAAGTTTGTGGCCATGGGTGTGGTCATTGGCTTGGAGTGTTGAAGGCCTGCTTTGTGTAGAAGCTCTGTAATGTAGTTAGATTGACTGAGCAACATTCCTGAGGTAGTTCTAATCACCTGAACCCCTAGGAAGTAGTGAAGATCCCCTAGATCTTTAACTGGGAAGGTAAAAGCCAGTTTGCTGTAGAACTGTGTCATTAGTTTCAGGTTGTTTGCAGTGACTATGATATCATCTACGTATACTAGAAGATACATATTGTTGTGCCCTTGATAATAGATAAATAGAGAGGGATCTGCACGTGAAGCCTTGAACCCAAAACTTATGAGTGCATATAAGAGTCTAGAGAACCAGTCCCTGGGTGCCTGTTTAAGCCCATAAATTGATCTTTTAAGCTTACAGACATGATTAGGATATAAAGGGTGTTGGAATCCTGGTGGCTGAATCATGTAGATATCTTCTTGAATTGAACCATGTAAAAAGGCATTTTCTATATCCAACTGCCTGATAGGCCATCCTTGAGAGACTGCTAAGGATAAAACTAACCTAATGGTTGTGGGTTTAACCACTGGGCTGAAGGTATCATGGTAGTCAATCCCAGCCTGTTGTGTGTAGCCTTTAGCCACTAGTCTTGCCTTCCTTCTTTCTACAGTGACATTTGAATTGTATTTGGTGCGTAGCACCCACTTAGCTCCCAGTATGTTTGAGTTTGGTGGTCTAGGAACCAAAGTCCAGGTGCCAATTCTTTCTAGGGCAGAAAACTCACTGAGAAGGACCTCTCTCCAGGGGCATGTTTGATAGCTTCTGTGTATGTGGGTTCTGAGGGTATGGTGGTGGTTTGGTGGGTTTGGGGCCAGGGATGGTCCCATCTTGTCTTATGAGGGGTCTGACTATATTGTTTCGTGCTCTAGTCACCATAGGGTGAGGTGGTTGTGGTGGAGGTGTGGGTGAAGGAGAGGGAGTTGGATTTGGTGTGTTATGTTCAGAAGTTGTTGGTGTTGTAGACAGATAGTGAGTGGAGTTAAGATTGGATGGAGTGGAGTGGGGAGTGTTGGCAGTATATGAAGGAATAGGAGATGGTGGTGGTGTTAGGTTGGGATTTATTGGCGGTGGAGATAGCAGGGGTTGTAGTAGAGGCACTGTGATAGTTGGTGTGGTTTGAGCAGAGGATGGGTCTGTGCTAGGCAATTGGTTGTATGGGAAGGAGTTTTCATCAAAATAACGTCCCTACTGATGTACATTTTTCCTAGGTTTTGTCAAGGCATTGATAGCCTTTATAGTCTGTACAGTAGCCATAAAGACACATGGTGTGGATCTGAAAGAGAATTTATGCCTATTGTATGGCCTAAGATTGGGCCAGCATAGACAGCCAAAACATTTGAGGGTGGTATAATGTGGGGTTTTCTTGTAGAGGCATTCAAATGGGGATTTCATCTTTAGAACAGGGGTAGGGTAATGTTGATTAGATATGTGGCTGTGATGAAGGCTTTGTCCCAAAACGTCATAGGAACAGATGAATGAGCTAGCATTGATAGGCCCTTATCAACTATCATCCCGTGTCTTGATTCAACACTACCGTTCTGAGAGTGAGCATATGGACAGGTTTTTCTTAGAGTGATACCATGAGCAAGAGCTAGGGTTATGAGAGGATAAAACTCACCTCCCTCATTAGTCTGAATTGCTTTGACCTTGCTGTTAAATTGTGTAGCAAGATACCTGATAAAATCAGTCACAACAGTAATAACAGTAGATTTGGTAGGAATAGTGAACAACCAAATGAACTTTGTGTTGTCATCGACAATAGAGAGATAGTATCGTGCTCCATTGCTAGCTAGCATAGGAGATGGACCCCAAACATCCATAAAAATGAGATCAAATGGATGTTTGGAAACAGAAATGGTAGCAAGATAAGGAAGTGCATGAGTTTTGCCCATATTACAGCCCAAACAGGAAATAGTGTCAAAACTAGTCTTAGTCACTAGGAGACTAAAGTTATTATTACAAATTGAGTTATCCTTTTGAGGGTGTCCCAATCTGAGGTGCCAAGTCCTTGGCTCATTTTTGGTGGCTAAAAGGGATGTGGGCTGAGAGCTTCTTATTGTAGTGGTGGACTGAGAGCTTGGGAAGGCGTACATCCCATTGCTAGTTCCTCCTCTGAGCAGGTTGGTCCCCTTGTTCTAATCCTTTATATTAAAATGAGTGGCAAAGAATTCAAAGAAGATGTTATTATCATAACAGAATTTTTGAAGAGAGAGGAGATTTTTTGTGATGTGAGGAACATGAAGCAACTTAGATAAATAAAAAGAGCCAGAGGGTGTAGGAAGAGACCAGAGCCTTGATGTTTGACGGGTATAGTTGTAGCATTGCCTAGGACAACTTCACTGGAGCCATTGTAGGATTGAGCATCAAGGTTAAGTTTGCCAAAGTCATGAGTAAAATGGTGTGTACCTCCACTGTCTGGGTACCATAGATCATCAGATGTAGATGTTTTTGTGTAGTTAGCTCCAAATGAAGCTGGAGCTTTAGCCTGATAGGAGTGGTCAAACCTGTGCCAACACTCAGATCCACGGTGGCCAGGTTTTTCACAGATTTGACAGATGAGACGGTTATCTGATTTGCCTTTCTTATATTGTCCTTTGTTTGAGTTGTTTTTGTAGCCACTTGTTTGCCCTTGATAGGAACCCCTAGGACTTTTTCCTCTGTTGTAGTTGTATGTAGGGTTTTTGTCTTTGAAGGTGGGTTGATTGTGTGTAGAGTTTATTTGGTGGAGTTCATAGAGTGGGTTTGGTCAAGAATGACAACATTTTGTTGTTGGACACCAGCTTCATAGATTAGGAGCTGACTGAAGAAATCAAAGGGTATCATGCTCTCTGTTCTCATTGTAACACAGTCACAACTGAATCAAACTCAGGACCGAGGCTGGTAACCATGTGAGCTATAAAGTCAGTGTCACTGATAGGGGCACTAGCAGCAGATTAGGCTGAGGAAAATGCCTTGAGTTTGTTGAAAAACTCAGTAACCGAGTCTGCACCCTTTCTATAATTCATCATCTGGCACTTTAACTGCATAATTCTAGCATTGGACTGGGCTTGAAACATTTTTGTAGGGAATTCCAATTTTGAAGGAAGTGTCTAGCTCAATAATTTGGGCAACGAGAGGATATGTCATAGCGCTGGTAAGGACAGACATGACTAGTTGGTCATATTGCTCCCAAGTAGCTATTTCATCAAGGGTGCCATAAATGGGTTTTGGTTTCGAACCATCTATCCACCCAAAGAGACCTTGCCCTTTTAAATAAGGTTCTAACTGTTTTTTCCATGTTGGATAATTTTCAGGCGTAAGTTTGGTGAAGTGTGATGATGTGGAGATCAAGGATGGAAGAGAGAATGACGAGGATGAGGTAGATGAAAAAGAAACAAACAAGGAAGAATTGAGAGAACCTGTGCTATTGTTAACTGGTGTCGCCATGGAAGGGATTTAGAGCTTGCCCAGGAGTAGTTCTGATACCATAGAAGATGATTGAAATCGATGTCGATGAATATTCCTCTGTGTATTGTATTCAGTGGTTTGTAATTACAATGTTACTGTCGGCTACAGTGAATCATATATATAGTAGTAGCATTAGGGTAAAGTTGACGTGGGTTGTTTACAGAGTTGGGCCTATTTACATTTTATTTACTTGTTTTATTTGGGCCTGTTTCTGTAGTGGGTTTTGTAAGGGTCGTGTTTGTTATTGTAATTGTCATATATATATAGGTTCCACCTTTTCTCAATCCCTTTATTTTAACACTTTTTGTCTTTTTGTTTTTATTCCAGCATCTAGTTCTATCACAACATCAAATAAATCATATTCAAAATCTACCAAAAAAAACTGCAGAAGAGATAAATGTCGTTATGTAGTGATATAGATTAATGAAATAGGTAAAGCGAGAATAAATAGATTAAAATCTTACGTTGATAGGGTTGTCAATTTCGGGTTTTGAGTCGGGTTGACTGCATCCCAAACCCTACCTGCTCATGTTTCACCTCAACCTGAAACCGATCTGAACCCGAAACAGGTTGTGCTAAACCAACCTGATGACCCGAAATCAACCCCAAACCAACCCGACACCCGTTGATCCAAAATCAACATGAAATCAGCCCGTAATCGACCTGAAATCAGCCCGTAATCGACCTGAAATCAGCCCGTAATCGACTTGAAATCTATCCAAAATTAAAAATATTATACTATCAATATAAATTCTACTCAAAATCACCAAGACAATATAACATACTATATAAAACCATCAAACATAAAAGATTATATTATTGATATATTTAAGGTTATGTAGCATAGTTATAAGAATATATTTTCCTTTTCTTTTTCAAAAATGTTTTAGGATTGCGGGTTGAAATCGGGTCAGCAGCTCAAACCCAAAACCGACCTGAGTTAATAGCAACCCAACCCAAACTTGACCCAAAAATGTTTTCGGGTTGAAAATTACAGCCCAAACTAGAGCTGTCAAAATTTGACCCAACCCGAAACCCGTCCATTTTATCCGAACCCGAAACCCGACTGAACCCGAAAATATTTAAATATAATAAACCCAAAACCCGATTGGGTAAAACCCGAAATGACCCGAACCCGAAATGACCCGAAAAATTTATAACCCGAAACAGACCCGAACCCGAAATGACCCGAAATAATAGTAATTATAAATTAGCCAAACTCGAATAATATTAAATAGTAGTGACTATAAATTGTCCCATACCTGAATGACCCAAATAAATATGACAAAAAAATTGATTTAAACTTAGTATATCCGAATGAAATTCAGAATAGACATTGTATTGAAAGTTCTGCAATCTATATGTTGTATTCTTAGAGAAATTAGGTATATATTTATATTATAATTTTTTCAAAAAATATTAACCATGACCCGAAAAACCGAAACCCGATTCTATCTGACACTATTACAACCCGAACCCGAAATGACCTGAACCCGAAAGACCCGAACCCGAAATGACCCGAAAGTTTAATGACCCGAACGGATATTGACCCGAAAAGATATGACCCAAAACCCGAACGGATAACCCGTTTGATAGGCCTAGCCCAAACCCATGTTTTAACGTGTCAATTTTAGGTCGGATTTCAGGTTCATGTCAAGATTAACAGTGCTATTTATGACCATTGATACTTTCATGGTCAATAAGTCTAAAGTTAAATAGTCCCACGATGTAATTTCTTATTTTATTTTGATAACAAACAGTCCCAATATGTAATTTATGAACGAGTTCCGTTTGCTCGTTTTTGGGACAGCATGTGGGCGTTGTGTCAGATTTGAAGTCTCAGCAATGTATTTTTTCCCCATATAACTGTATGAAAAACAAGGCTAGTATCAATTGTTGTTCTCAGTGTGGTGCAAGGTATGTTATATCTTAAAGGAGGTTTACATTTTTGTTTCTTGTATTAAGTCGAAGATAGCTGCAGCTCGTGATGGAAAATTAATTTAATTAATCAAATGGAAAACAAACTGGTTATTCCAAATAAGTGTTCGTTGCTAGTTAATTGTAGCTAGCTGAATAGATTTGATATTTCAACTTACATTTTTTTGATTTCTAGGTAATGAATATAAAGAATTGCTTATTTATAGCATTAATGGTAGTGTAGTTTGTGTTGAAATTTTTTGGTATATCTGACAGTGATCCAACAAAAAGAATTACAAAAATACCAAACAAAAACAAAAAGCCGCAATGGAATGAGGAAAAAATGAAGAATAATGGAAAATAATTTTCTTTGATTTCCCGGTTGTTTGTTTGAGCTGGGAGATGAAATAAATAACCGGTCAACAAGCTGCCGGTCAATGGTCAATAGCTGCTGGTCAACGGTCATTAATTACCGGTCAACATTCACCGGTCACTGGTCAATGGTCATATATCTCCGGTCAATGTATATTGGTGAAAGGGAATCTCATTCTCTAATATGGGTGAGGAATATAAAGGATTTTGGGTAATTCAATACTCTTTTCCTTTCCTGAAAATAGAAAAAACTTGTAAAACAAAGAATGATTCCCTTTCCTGATTACCCAAAAACAAACACCCCCTAAATACTTGCAAACCGATCTTCTAGAGGGATCATCTAGAAAGCGAGTCACTTTGAATTGTATTCATTCGGACAAAAACTGACATAGATGTTATGGTCAAATTTTATTGTTAGCCTTCTAAATCTTCATCTAGAAATTTCTACATCTTTCATCCATCGTCCATAAACGAGCCGATTGAAATCAAAATTTCATGTTCGGTTTTGAATTGGAGATGTTAAAAATAACAAATCGACGTCGACTATATATAAACTCCTAGCCTTCCAAGCTAACGTTGCGGGTTCAATTGCCCAACAACAAAGACCAACAATCAATTGTTTAACAGCTAGAATAGGAGATTAATATTCTTATCTGAAAAGAAGTAGAATTGGTTAAATTAAGGATTACAATCTTTGTCTACTTTATTTCATGATAACAAGAATTTAAATAACTAATGTCGACAAATTTGATTCTGATTCTGTTCGCATGACTGTTTTGTGTTATTTTGGGTTTGGCTGTTTTATAGTTATTTTATTGGAGTAGAATGTAGGACCCACGTGAGACCCATACGAGATCCTATACCATTTTTATACCACATTTATACCCGTTCTAACCTCGTTGATTCTCCACTGGTACGTATTTAAGAAGAAACGAACTCAAGCTTTATCTTTTTAATACTTACATAAATATTGTAATCAATCTTGAATCATACATTATTATTCTCGTGTAGTTCAAAATGTACAAGACCACATGGTACTACAACTCAGTGAAAGACCGAATGTTCCATTCAATGTCTACAACTTTCTTGTATTTTTTGGTACGACCTTCTTTTTGAAGTTGTACATATGGCCCAAAATATAAGTTTCCTGGGCTTTTGTTGGTAGGGAGCAAAACACTCATCTTGTTTATCGACAAGCTGTTGCAAAAAAAAAAAAAAATTTATCGACAACGATTGTAAAAAAAAAATTGGTTGCATATAACTTTTTTTTTATTTTTTTAACA
>JAIOTZ010002190.1:0-22276 GCA_023374045.1 Limonium bicolor | reverse complement strand
AATCCAAACTGAAACAAGGTTTGCGAATGGAAAAGTTTTAGAACATTCACTGACCTAGTCCCTTTCCAGAAGAAAGTACATCTCAGGTTGTAGATAGAAAACTTACCACAATACGGATGGTAATAGAAACTGCATATATCTGTACACATAACATAGTTGTATAAATGAATGATTAGGCAATCGCAAAAGCAGATTCATATAAAAATTAACAATAAATATATAGAAGAAAGTAACTGACAGTGTAATTTTTCATCCTCTGGAAAATGGCTCTACTAGTAAGCACTGCACTAATGATGACACTGAGCCCGGGCTCAGTTAGAACAATATCAGAAGCACTCCTAGCAGCATCAGTGGCATCAGCTACGGCGATACCAATGTCAGCCTTTTTCAAAGCAGGTGCATCATTAACACCATCACCAGTCATACCACAAATATGTTTTTTCTCTTGCAACCTCTTCACAATTTCATATTTGTGCTCTGTGATCAGAAGAAAATATAGATAATTACGAAATATGGTTAACAAATCTATGTTCACTCAATCGTATGCGGGCTAGAAATCAGGAAATCAAATGTACCAGGGAAGACTCCAGCAAATCCATCAGCCTTCTCAATCAACTCGTCTATAGGAAGAGCAGTCATATTCGCATCCTTGTCTTGGCCTAGCAAGGAAGAAGAAGGGTACATGTTGGATCCCATTCCAAGCCTCCTCCCAGTTTCCTTTGCAATAGCAAGCTGGTCTCCTGGAAAAAGAGACATTTCATATAGAAACTATAAGCTCATGCAGTTGATAAAAAGGTGATATAAATCTAAAATCTTCACAGGCACTGAAGCGATCCTTTTACTTTACCTGTGATCATCTTGACATTCACACCAAGGTGAAGAGCTCTGGTAATGGTTTCAGCACTGTCATGCCTTGGGGGGTCAAACAAGGGTAGTAAACCAACAAACTGCCACGGTCCTCCTAGACTCTCCTTAGTTCTCTCAGGAACTTCCTGTTGGATAACAAGTTATAGAGGACCAAAAATATGAGCATCAAGATAAAATAAGAAAATATGTTGAGGAGAGAGTTGACAATTGCAAACCTGTCTCGCAACAGCTAGAGATCTAAGCCCACGCTCTGCATATTTCTCAATTGTAGAATGAACTTTTTTTCTCATGTCCTCCCTAGCATTGCAGAGTGCAAGGATCTGCACAATAACATAAAATATATTATAACATTAGTAAGTGCCAATATCTTAGCCAAGTCTCATCAATTGAAAAAAGAGAAAGTAGTGAGCTCTACCTGCTCAGGAGCTCCTTTGCTCACTCGGTGCCATTGGCCACTACTCTCGTCAATGTAAGTTAGAGCTGTCCTTTTATCAACTGGGTTAAACGGCAGAAAGTGAATCTCCCTAATTCCGGCCTCGCCTGACCAATTGTCCCATAGAATTGCTAGTTGATAATTCAAAGAGAAACAAATAACATATAGACAGAGAAGATACATGCAATTATATGATAATCATAAAATCATACCTCCTTTGGATCTGCAAGCATCCCTACCATGCAGGCATCAATAGCATCTTGATTTTCCACCCTAGAGGCCCTAGCAGCGAGCAACATCACATGCTCTTTCTCCACACCTTTAGGAAAAACTTCAATCAAGGGTTTATCAACTGTCAACTTGTTCAAGGTAAGGGTCCCTGTCTTGTCACTGCACAGGACATCCATCCCTGCCATTCCTCAATAGCAGTCATTCTCTTGGTAATGGCTCCTTGCTGTGAAAGCCTATGGGAACCGATGGCCATAGTCACTGACAGAACGGTCGGCATAGCAATGGGAATCCCTCCAATCAAGAGAACCAGTAAATTGTCAATGCCATCCCTATACTTCCGGTGTTGGATAGGATACATTACGATAATCTCAATGGCCATTCCCACGGCTATTGAGCCAATACAAAAATTTCCAATGGCTGTCAATACCTTCTGAAAATGCCCAACCTGATTGGTGCTGTCCACCAGATGTGCAGCTTTACCAAAGAAAGTGTGCACTCCGGTGGCAATCACAACTGCTTCTATCTCACCTTGTTTGCAAGTAGACCCAGAGAACACCTCCTCACCAGGGTTCTTGGTGACAGGAAGGGATTCTCCCGTGAGAGCTGATTGGTCAATTTTTAGAGGATCACCCTCAAGAAGTCGTGCATCAGCTGGAACTATGTCTCCAAGTTTGATACTGATTATATCCCCAGGAACGAGAATTGATGCATCTTGCTCAGTCCAACGACCATCTCGAAGCACCTAATTTTAAAGAACAAAATGTTTAGCATCAGCCTCCCTGTAGTTGGGGAAAAGATGCACAACAGGGAACAAAAATAAATGATGATTATAAGTTTTTTTTTTCACTTAGTGGATACCTTGGTTTTGGGGGCAAGACCAGCCATGAGCGCGGCCGCAGCATTGCCAGCATTGTTTTCTTCAATGAAACTGATGGTTGAGTTGATGAATAGTAGAGCCATGATACCCACAAAGTCCTGCCAATCTGGAGGCTTGTGATCGCCATTTGCTAGAACAATAGCCATAAGTGCTGCTGCTTCCATAACCCATGATAGCGGGTTCCACATAAACCCCAGGAACTTCAGCAGTTTGCTTTCCTGTTAAGGAATTTGTGATACATAAGATGTTGACTCTAGATATGAAGATGTAACAAAGCAGAAAAATGGAGTGTACTTCTTAAGGTAGAACAACAAGAAACCAACCTTTTTCTCTTCTAATTTGTTGGGCCCAAATGTTGCTAGACGTTGAGCTCCCTCGTCTGACGTCAGTCCTTCGGTTGAGCATTTCAGCTGTTCGAATACTTCCTCGATAGGAATTTTCTCCTGGTTGTTGCAAGGATAAAAAATACACCAGAGTTAATGACAAAAAGTAGCCACATAGTAGTGTCTGGAGAGATATAAAACCGAAGTAATAAATATATGCATGATGGACCCATTACTGTGGAGCAATAACAAGGATACACAGATCACCTATGGTTAAAACAGGATTATAGCCCTAGATCATAGCATGAATGACCATATTGATCAACCAAATATTAATTTATCTGTTCAAGACGCCTAATTGGTTAAGTAACTTGCGATTTGTCGGTTCAAGTTTCACTTGCCACTTAGACATGACTTTTTCATACAGACCAACGTGTTAAAAATCGAGTACGAGACAAATCAAGGAACGTCAATGTTAGTTTAGTGACCAACACAAACAGGGAACAGAACTCGAAAATACCAAAAATTGTATAGGACATAGTTCGATGAACTGATGCCTAAAGGTCTTCACGATGAGCGTGAGTTCGTCACTGAAAACTATTCAAAATTCAACATCTAATTCGATTCACTTGTCTAGAAATTCTCTTCTTCATTGAATGAATACCCCTAAGAAACATTTATGCTCATTAACATTCTTTTGTCTGGTAGTCTCTCTAATACCTCTAGGTCCGTTTAACATTCTAATTAACACTATACTCTAACTGTCGTACTCAGTATCAATTATTCTAATTCAATCAAGCGAGGAACATGTACTCAGATACAACACCTCATTAATTCTTTTAAAGCCAATAGTGATACAGCCCCAAATTGTCTGAATCACAGACAATGGGTATTACTGGACTTAAGGATAACGCCATGTGTCATACCCAAAAAGTATGGTACATTGTCATATTCAGTTTTGATCATTAGATCAGTATTCTAAATGAATCTGTAGATCCAAACTTTTGATCAATGATGTAAATTTTTTAAGTTTGATCAACATTATAACACTTTGAACCACAATAACAATTATACGTCATTTAACCCTCCCTATACCGTGTCTACCTTCTCGCTACTAGTGTTGAATTTTAACACGGGAAGTGGACGTGTAAGGTTTAGTTTACTTGTATTCCAAGATGACCAACCATTTTGAGTCTTTCTTGCGTAAAACAAGCGACGTTTTTCTTAAGCTGTAAACAATCCAAAACGTCACCCACCCCATTCTTTTGCATGGCTGATAATCTAGCTGATGTCAGTTTTGGCTGAAAGTTAGAAAAAGTGGATATGACAATTGATGCATATGATATACAGAAACAATAAACTAGCTGATCAAATAAACCCGGTGCAAAAGAATGGGGCCTACGTAGCCTATCCCTTGTTTTAGTACTGATTTAAGAGTTTCAATGAATTACTTGTCTAAGTCATCAGTGTTTTTTTTTCTTTATAGAGAATTGTTAATTCACTGCTACTCATGCTCGATTGTTCGTAGATTCAACATTTACTTTTGTTGTTTCAAAAAAAAGAAATTATTGAAAAATTACATAGAACTCTTTGTGTGAGAAAAACAAATGACTTGAACCTTCCAACCTCGTACAATTACTAGTTTCCTTTGCGTCATTTTTTTATCTACGTCCAACAAGAGCTAATTTAGAAGTTAGGGTTATAAAAACAAACAGCTTTTGATTACACTATATGTAGCTATTTAGCTACTGTACATATAATAATATAAAAAACGGTACATTATATATATATAAATATAAATTTAAATTCCGTAATAATAAAACTGTACATAAATTAATTTTTAATAGATTTACATGTTTAAATGTACTTAAATGTAGCATCTCTGGATCTAAACAAGTATTTGTGTAAAATAAATGGTAGATATGTTCTTTCCCTGTAGATTTAACATATAAATTATTAATAAATTTAAATTTTAAAGTAGATTTCTATATAATTTTAAAATATATTTTAGATTTAATTAATATTAAATTTGAAAACCTGTTTAATAGTAGTAGTTACGTTTACCACTTACCGGAGGTAGTATGTCCTTTTATCATTATAAAATAATTCGTACTCCACTTAATTCAACCCGTACCCTCCTCAGGAAAAAAAAAAGGCAAGCCTTATGATTAAGTAGGAAATTTCTCTCTTTTTTTAAAAAAAAATAGGGAAATTACTCCTTTCACTTTTCCACCACAGAGCCGTCACAGCGTGAGGCGCTCGCGGAGTCGTCCCTCTGTCTCGGAGAAACCAACCAACAGAAACTCGTGACTCGAAGTGGAACCGTGATAGCAGTCGCAGGATTCATCATTTCACGAGAAATCAGAAACTTCTCAACGGTCCCAGCGTCTACAAAGTATCCCTTCTCAAAGCAAAAAAGTATTCTAGGAGGAAAAAAGCAGCGCCAATCTCAACCGCTTTTACATTAGCTCTGAACTAAACTTCTTTATAAATTCAGCGAAAGAGATCGATCAATATAAGTTCTAATATCTTCACACTCACGGACTACCGATAAAAAAAGGCGAAGTTACAGCAGGGAAGTTTATTTCCTCTACAAGCAAAAACAAGAATCACGGAAGCTCCGCAAAACCAAAGGGAAAGCAGAGCATCATCCAGAAATTTCTTCTCATGATCCAAGACAAGTTGAGAATTTGATAAATTCAGATTTCAAGTTGACTTGGTGAAAGTGACAAGGACTGATGAGAGAAAAGCGGAAGATCAGAGGAGGAGGAACCAGAAATAAACGCAGAGTTCAGAGTCGGTCAGAAAGTCCAGTATTAGCAGCGGCAGTAACAGATAAAAAAACAGCACTGTCGAATTCGATGACGCACGACGTTTCGAACAATAACTTTCAGTTAAGTAAGATAGAGCCAAAAATCATAAAGATGCTGAAGTAGAGGGATAGAAAGAACGTGACACGCGGACACACACAAAAGGAGAGAGATGAATGATCGCCATGCAAACGAACGAAAAATCAACCACAGGGAATGAACTTGCCGTAAACGAAAGGATTAACCGGAAGCAATTAAACTTCAATAACACAGAGAACAATAAAAACAAGTTGATGAGAACTCGAAAATTTCAACCGGAGCTCGCTTGTTGCAGACGATCGATGTATAGACAAAGATAGAACAAGAGGGAAAAAGATGGATTGCTTACCAGATCAACATTCTCGTTCTTGATTTCTTCAAGACTGATTCCCTTGCCACCGCCGACCATCTTTTCGGCGAATCAGATTCTCCCTTCCTCCTCCAATTCCGAGTTCTCTCACTCTTCTCCCTTACTCTTTCTATCTTATTTTTTAAGAGAATGGAGAAGATTGAAAAGGAAAGCCTAGGTATGACTATGAACTCCAGCTGCTATCACCTCCACTGACGGAGGCTCCACTCCTCTTAACCGGAAAGAAAGAACCAGACGGTATTGAATTCTGTTGGGACGGCTTTCTTTAGCAGTCTCTTCAGGTCTCTTTATATATGGGATCTCTCTCACCGCATACGATGCCGTTTCCGGTTCCTTTACCGGTTTTTGGGACCCACTCAGCTACTCACTCCCCCTGTTCTACCTTTTTCCCCTTGCATGCTTTATTCCGTTCTATCTCCGACGTGTTCGGCTCTTCGTTCCCTTGGCTAGCACAATTGCTAAGTGAAGAAATTTAGCAAATTTAATTTGTTATATTAAATGGTCTTTAATTTTTAGAAAAATATTCTAATGAAGATCTTACTCCAATTTGTATCTCAAGGATTTTTTTAAAAAAACTAACTTTATAAATAGAAAATTGTGCACACTATCTACTAAAATCATATCGAATTTTGAACAATCTGCTTAAATATTAGCTAAACATGTGACTTTTATTCAATTTCGGTGGAACTTATTATCTCGTGAACTTTCTGTTTTACCTTTTAGCATAAATTTCTTTTGATTGTACGACTAAAACTTTATTTAGCTCATAAAATAAGCTTTTTAACTTAGTATAGGAGCTACCCATTCTCACTCGAATACACTGTGTCCAACTATATATCACGGATTGTGCCATACTCACCAAGTAAGTTCTGAAAAAGAATTTGTAATATATTTTAATAGAACATTTTGGACACAAATTTATTAAACAAAATTTCCTAAATTCAATATACAAAAGTACTTGAAAACTGGTATTTTCCTACAAATATTATGCCTTGTTTTTAAACATATCCCTATATTTTTTTTGAGAGTGAAAAACATATCCCTATATTTCTAGTACATAGGAGTTGGGGCACTGAAGCCAGTCTGCTTTTTTTTTTTCATTATTAAGAAATTCAAAATCAGTAGCATAATTAAGGGTTCTATCCTTACAAAACCTTAAAATACGAACCTAATTCATCCCTATACTTATAAGGATAAAAAATCACCCCAAAAGGGAAGTTAAAAAATGAGTACCAAAATAGATCATCGTCACAACCAGCAGATGATTAGTAAAAGCATTTGCTTGCCAATCTTTCTCATATCAATATTTCCACACGTCACCAAGACAAATCAAGGGATGGGGGTTAACCATTTTCTTAATAGTGAACTCAATCACTCTGGCCATATTAGATTTACAATAGTCTTCTTAATCCCAATTGCCACGTAAGTAGAACTGCCATCAAAATACCCCAAATCGTAGCTTACAAACACACACATATCTTCCAATTTAACTTGAAATCCACCGTACTAGATACCTTTACTATCACGAATAACAACACTCCCTTCAAAAGCACTACCACCATTCAAGCATTTTTAGCAAAATCATAATTGACTTTCACCATCCCTAGCAAAGAAAAGGACTTTAGTGTTCAGATTAAATCAATCTTAAATTTGTACCCTCCATTAAACAGAGTGCTCTGCTTCTTCGTACGGTACTTTATGGACTCAAATTGTCCTCTTCCTTCTTGGTTATGCTCTAAGATAAGTAACATAGTAAACACATGACTACAATGAAAAATCTCCGTCATTCTCAACGTTTTATAAAACATTTTCTCTTGTCCAGTGGTTATTGGTACTTCATGGTTAGTGGGTCCACTCCAGGGTAGAATTATAATGAGAATTGAGTTTGAACACACGAGTGGAGAGAAACGAGTCCAGATGTCGTCACATAATTTCCAAACAGATTGGATATTGCGTCATATAAAGTACTAGTATAACATATTGACAAAACGGTCAACAATACCACTAATATGAGTGATGATCCTTCATTTAAAAGACATTATGAGAGATGACTGGTTCAAAATGAAAAAAAATAGTATATTTTTAATTCCATTTAATTCTCTTTTTACCGTTTTCCTCTCCCAAAACAAACGTGCCAAATAGTTTTTGTAGATTTTCAGTTGTTGTTATTTTCCTAGCTTCTTTAATTAGAGGATTTTTTTTATTTTCTTTCTGGATTAGTGGAGGGGATAATTATGTTTGGAGCTTATTGGTTCTGTCATATACCTTATCCACTCCGGTTGCAGGTTATCCACTTTAAGAGGATGATGTTGGTTTACTTGTTTTTTAAGAGTAATGTTCAGAAAATAATATGGCCGGATGTTCGCTTAGTAAGGTAAGGCTGATCTCATTTAGAAAAATGACATGTTTTAGACTTTTAGTATGCTGTTAGTAATAAATTTTTGTTATAGATAAAATAGTCATTTGTTATGTTATTTTCCAAATATTGAGTTTTAGCGTTGTTAGTAGTGCTTACAACCAGTAATTTTGATTAGTTTACAAAATGACATTGATAAATATACAAAGTTCTCAAACGTTGATATATAACATTTTCAATCAAGATTTTAAAAAAGAGTTACCAGAAACGCTAAAATTCAAGGGTAGCTTGTGGTAGCAAGTAGTGTTGATATTATTGTTAGTTAGTTTATATGTTATATGTCATGTCTGCTGTAACGTCGTTCTATAATATTAGCGGTGGTTTAGTATTAGCGGTCTGTATTAGTGTAGTTTAGTATAAATGCTCAGTGCTCTGTACTTAGTGGTTGGTTGTTCGTTTTTTATTCATCCCATCTAATAGAAAGCTCATTCTCTTCTTTCACAAATTCTTTCTGGCAAGAGCGGCTTCTTCATGGTATCAGAGCCGAAACTCTAAAAAATTTCTTGTCTGAGTTTCGATGGAGAAAGAAGATCCCGAAAGAAATCAGAAGAGACCATCACATCTCAATTGGATGCATCGGAAGAAAAATTGAAGGCGAATGATCCGCTTTACCTGAGCAACAATGACCAACCGTCGGCATGCTTGACCTGGAAATTCGACGGAGAGGGTTTTGGCGAGTGGAAACGGAGCTTCATGATAGCTCTCAGGTCCAAGAACAAATGCGTTTTCTTGGAAGGAAAAATCGACAAGCCTCAAAGCGATTCCCCAAAGTTTCAAGACTGGATCAAGTGCGCAGCATGATTTTCGCCTGGCTTATGAATTGTCTCGATAAGAAGATAGCCAGGACGATTGTCTATTGCAGCACTGTAAGGGATGCGTGGAAAACCCTAGAAGCAAGGTACGACAGAGCAAATCGCGCTCAAACATATTCTATCTCGCAAGAACTAGCGGAGCTGCGCCAAATGGAAGAATCAGTCACTGATTATTTCGTCAAACTGAAAAACCTCTTGGACAAGCAAGATTCTGTGAGAACCATAAAGATCACAGACAATTTGGAGGAGCTTCTGGAGGAGGAAAGAACCATGAAATTCCTCATGGGTTTGAACTCGTCATTTGCGACAGCGAGAGGAAACATTCTCCTCATGTTTCCAAAACCAAGTTTAGACGAAATCTACGCCATGATAGTTCAAGACGAAGAACAAAGAAGGGTGTATGAACCGGAAAAAAGTGAATCTCAGACTCTGGCTTTCAACACGGCTCAATCCACTGCGTCTGCCTCTTACAAGACCAATCCGAGACGCCAATTCATTTCTTGCGAACACTGCGGCAAACGGGGTCATACCAAAGATACTTGCTATTTTCTCCATGGTCGACCAAAGAACTGGAAGACTCCGAACAAGACAAGGAAAGCCGTCGCAGGAGCAGCAGTCGAGGAAGGCGATTCTCCCCAGTCGCCCAGTGCAGGGGATGACAAGCACCTGAAATCCCTGAATCGAGACCAACTTATTGAGCTTGTTGAATACTTGCGAGATGGTTCCGCCAAGGAAAAAGACAGTAAGCAAGAGTATTGCGGGTTTGCTGGTAACAATCTTCAAAACCCTAATATTTTTTGTCTAACCTCTCTGAAGCATGATTTTATTCTATCTCTGCATAATTCTTGGATCTTGGATACGGGGGCTACGGAATCCTTGACTGGTAATCGCAATTGGCTGCAAAACCCAAAATGTCTTGATTACTTGCATACAATTACTCTCCCTGATAAGAGTCGGCAGGATAGTAAGCTTGTTGGTGATATCTAGATAACAAATGATTTCTCTTTATGTGAAGTTCTTTATGTTCCAACCTTCCGTTTTAATCTGCTCTCTGTGCATAAGCTTGTTAAACATCTTAAGATGAATATTCTGTTTAGCTGTGATTCTTGTTTCATACAGGACCCTAGGAATCAAAATCTGCATCAGATAGGAAAGGCCACTGGAGGGCTGTATATTCTTGATAAGAACAAGTTCAGTGATTTCTTTAGAGATAGGTTATCTCCTGACAAAAATGTTTGTGCTTCCTCTGTTTCTAAGGTTGATGAAAAACTTGTAATGTGGCATAGAAAACTAGGACATGCTCCTCTTAGCAAGATGAGGAATATACAAGATCTAGGCCTTAAACTTCTACCAGAGAAATTAGCTTGTGATATCTGCTTTAAAGCTAGATCTGTAAGACCCAAATTCGGGAAATCTGAAATAAAGAGTACATATTCTTTTCAACTTCTTCATGTTGACATTGCTGGCCCCTTCAGGGAACTTACTCATGACAACAAAAGATATATTCTAACCATTGTTGATGATTATTCTCGCACTGTTTGGACACGTTTGCTTCATAAGAAGTCAGAAGCTTTTAATACTCTTTGTGGTTTTATAGCATTTGTTGAGAGGCAGTTCTCTAAGAAGGTTAAAACTGTTAGAACTGATAACGCACCTGATCTTGGCACAAGCAGAGAAGGGGTAAGTTTCTTTCATAAAACTGGAATTATTCACCAAACTACTTGCTCTCACACTCCTCAACAGAATGGAGTGGTTGAGAGAAAGCATAGACACTTACTTGAAGCTGCAAGGGTGTGTATCAATCTGGTGTAAGTATTCAGTTTTGGGGTGAGTGCATTTTACATGCTACCATGATTATAAATAGATTGCCGTCTAGAGTTTTAAATTTTAAGACACCGTATGAAAGGCTGTTTCATGAAAAACCTGATTATGATAAGCTCAAGCCTTTCGGTTGTCTTTGCTATAAAACAGTTTTGGACAAAGGAAAAAGTAAGTTTGATCCTAGAGCTAAAGTGTGCATATATTTAGGAGAGGCTTTGGATAAAAAAGGCCACAAGCTGCTAGATATACATGATCACACAATAAGCACTTCTAGGGATGTGAGTTTTTTCCAAAATGTTTTCCCTCTGCTTGAACAATCAGGTAAGAAAGTTACAGATTCTGATAGGCACAAAGATCAAATTTACAATGTCAGCAATGATCTGTTTTATGATTCTGATGAGGATTGTGTTAGAAATGGTAACTGTACAAAGACAGGAAGTGATGATATGTCTGAACAGAAGGCAGATGACAATCTGGAGTCAGAAACAGTTCCGACAGAAGCTGATCCCAGCACTTCAGCTATGCAATCAGAAGCTGATAACAACATTCCTAGAGAAGCTGATCACCTTAACAGAAGGAGTAGAGAAAGGAGAATGCCAGCCTACCTTTCAGATTATGAGGTGGATATTGCAGGAGTGGCAGCGTGTGATGCGTTTTCTGAAATTCTCACTCAAAGACTGAACAAAAAGGTAGACCACTTGGATGATCTCGCACTCACTGCTGTTGACAAGGGGAAAGGTAATCAGAGTGATGTTTTGTGTTCTTGCGTTGCTTTAACAGATCTGAAGCCCTCCCAGGTAACTCACTCCACTAACTCTCATTTTTTCCATGTTTTAACTTCACAAGAAGTTAAGGATCCTGAAACGTATGAGCAAGCTGTTAGTAGTCCAGGATGGAAGGATGCTATAAAACAGGAACTTGATGCTTTACAGAAAAACAAAACCTGGGATATTGTTACTCTTCCACCGGGTAGAAAACCTGTAGGATGCAAATGGATATTCAAAACTAAATTGCTTGCTGATGGAAAAATAGAGCGGTTAAAGGCTAGGTTAGTAGCGCAGGGTTTTACACAAAAATACGGTTTTGACTATCATGAAACTTTCTCTCCTGTTGCTAAAATAACTACCATTAGAACTATTCTTGCTGTTGCTGTGAAGAAAGGTTGGTTAATGCAGCAAATGGACGTTAATAATGCTTTTCTTCACGGTTTTGGATGAAGATGTGTATATGAAGATTCCTAAGGGTTTGAATCATAATGAGCAAGGAAATGTTTGCAAGCTTAATAAAGCCTTGTATGGGTTAAAACAATCTTCCAGGAAGTGGTATGAAAAGTTAACAATTTTCTTAAGCAGTATTGGATATGTGCAGTCTTTAAATGATTACTCCTTGATGAGCAAGCAAGCTGAGAATGAAGTTACTTATATTGTTATCTATGTTGATGATCTTTTAGTGACTGGCAATTCGGTAACTGAGCTTAATTTCCTGAAAACTGCACTGCATGATAGATTCAAGATCAAGGATCTAGGACAGCTGCATTATTTTTTAGGGATGGAATTTATTCATACAGATTCTGGAATTGTTTTGTCACAGAAAAAGTTTATTTTAGACTTGCTTACAGAGTATGACTGTTTTGGAGAGAAAACTGATGTTTCTCCTTTGCGCGCAGATCTGAAGTTGACCAGAGACACTGCCGCACCTTTAAAGGTTCCAACTGCATACAGACAATTGGTAGGAAAGATCAACTTTCTGACCCATAGCAGACCGGATTTAAGCTTCACCGCACAACATCTCAGCCAGTTTCTTCAAGTACCAGGTGAAGAGCATTATCAGGCAGCTCTCCATGTACTCTCGTACTTGGCAGGCACTCTCAATCATGGAGTTTTCTACAACAACAGACCAGACACTCAGCTTGTAGCCTACTGTGACGCGGACTGGGCCACTCGCCCCCACTCGAGGAGGTCCATCAGTGGTTACATCGTTCAACTAAGAGGTTCGCCTATTAGCTGGAAATCCAAGAAACAGACGAGTGTTTCCTTGTCTACAGCAGAGGCAGAATACAGGAGCATACGGCGCGTTACTACTGAGCTCTGCTGGCTGTCACGTCTCTTAGCAGAACTAAATGTCACAGGCATCACTCCCATTCCTATGAAATCCGACAATAACTCCGCAGTTTTTATTGCTCGTAATCCTGTACTACATGAGCGTACCAAGCACATCGAATTAGATGTTCATTTGGTCCGTCAGAAAGTACAAGAGGGTCTGATTAAAGTCGATTATCTACTAGCTCACAATCAGATAGCAGACATCTTGACAAAGGCTCTTCCTGGGAAAGGCTATAAGCCTATTTTTCACAAGCTGGGTCTAAAAGCAGTATAGTCTCTTCAAGTCTTCCATTCATACCATGCAAGACTTGCGGGGGGGTGTTGATATTATTGTTAGTTAGTTTATATGTTATATGTCATGTCTGCTGTAACGTCGTTCTATAATATTAGCGGTGGTTTAGTATTAGCGGTCTGTATTAGTGTAGTTTAGTATAAATGCTCAGTGCTCTGTACTAAGTGGTTTGGTTGTAAGTATATCATCCCATGGATTAAACGTTTAGATTCGAAACTTGTGAGCATCTCTTTCATTATCGAATCTAAAATGTCAAACGATTCTTTAAAACAACTTTTCTTGAGACATTCAAAGATGAATTCGGCCAGATATTTTTTATAACTCATACAAAAGTGTATTCTTTAATTAATTTGTATCAAGGCATATTTTGAGAAGAGCATTCAATTTTGCCTTCCAGATTTATATCCTCTATTATCACCCCCTCAACTTTTTTTAGGGCGCCGATTATTCCAACTTTGAAGGGAAGAGGAATCACAATCCTTATGATATACTACAAGCATGGCATGCAATGGAGGGTGTTCTTTACGCAAGGATGTGAGGGATTGAGCAGAAGAAAAGAATTTCACGAATCGAAGATAAAATTGTCTACCTCAGACAACCATAATAAAGTCTCCCACTGCATGATCGATATTGCTAATTGGATTCCACGTATCTTAGTTTGATAAAGACGGGAGAGTGAGGAATTTTCAATGGACCACACACGCAACCCAAGTACATACCACAAAATATATGTACGAATTGCATTATCCCTATATCTCGTGCCAATTCCATGGATTCGTTTGGGATTTTAGCAAATATCATCAAATAGAGAAGCAAAAACTAAAATGTATTAACAAACGTAATTGTTTGTACGTAAATGAAAAGAGGAAGAACGAAGTATTATAAAGACGCTCCACATCAAGAGCAAAATTATAGTTTACGTTATTGACCTAATTGATCCAGAATAGCGAATCCATTTGCCCAAGGTTTGAATCTTCACTTGTAATCGTCAATTCCTAGCTAAATGACTAACAGTGCGGTTTAAATAGTTATGTTGTACAATGACTAGATTAGCCTTCCCTTTTGTCATACTTCCTCGGATTGTGGGGAGTGTGGTGTTATTTATAATAACTAGTGGTGGAGTTATGGTTTTAACTTATCAATTCTTCTTTTCAGGTTTGAAGAGAACAAAATGACTTGATGAAAAAAAAAAAAAAACTTATTTCGGTTAGGTGTAGAAGTGGGCTCGATACTAGCTACTTGTAGCGACTAGACCTCTACCGCACTGTTATAATAGATATGCGAGTTAACTCAAAACCCAATCCCAGAAAAAGTAAATTGTATTGGCTACCAAGACTCGATTTGAGACAAGTTGGTACATGAGTTAGTAGTCTAAGTGACTAGTACGTCACTCTTTGTTGAGGGTATTATATTATACATTGACGGGTCCGGTTAAAGCTCATCCATACCTAATCTAATTAAAATTATATTGATTCACACCCAACTCAAAAATAATCGGGTTATAAACTTTCAACTCATACCCAATCCATATAAAATCATTGAACCCAAACCCGATCTGTTTAACCCGTTTAAATACAAATAATCTTGCTTTTCTGTAGAATGATCATTCGTCCATAAAAGTGTGCACATGACAGTCATTTATTTCGAATCATTGTGTTTAATTTGTCCAAATGTCAACATTTGTTAACTGGGTCAATAATCTTAACTGGGTCAATAATCTTAACTCATAGCCGTTATTTGTACGGATGAAATAGTGTGAATGTTGGAGACTTTGTGCGACTAATGATTGACATAGTATTTAGATTTTCAAACAAACAGTGAATGATGGATATAGATGGTCTAGAGAATGTATTTGGATTTATAAAATAATTATTTGTGTGGGCCTAAAGAAGTGATAGTATTTTTGTTTGTTATTATACTAATGGTTATAGAATTAATACATATCCAAGTAAAATATATACATATTTATTTATTTTTAATTAAATTAAGTAAACGGATCAGGTTGAATTCGGGTTAGGACCCCTAACCCATACTCAACCCAAATATTTAATAGATAACTCATACCCGACCCAAAAATTAAATGGGTTAATAATCTTAACCCATACCCGCTATTTATGGGTTGGGTTTAGGTCGGGTTATCGGGTTGGGTAAAAATTGCCACCCCTAAATATGCAATGCCTCTTTCATGGGATTGTGGAGAGTGTGGTGTGTTATGTATAGTGTTTGGTGGCGGAGCTATGGTATGAAATGATCAATTGGACTCTTCTAAAATTAGAAGCGAGGATTGAACAGCCCTGAACTAGCTAGTTATATCAACAAAATCCTCACCACGTTGTTCCACTTTTACTTGGTAAAGTGAGGTCACCTTGTTGAAAGTGTTGACGTATCACCTTGGTCACTAGGGTTTTATCATCATAATTTTAAACCCCCCTATAGATGTGAGGAAACACATGCCAACATAATAGATTAAAGTATCACCATCTAGTTCAGTGGCAGACCTAGAGTATAAAATATGTGGGGCACTTTGACCGAATAAAAATCTAGCAAAAAAAATATTAAAATTAAAATTTTAAACAATGTTCAATATTTAAATTATATTTTCTAAGTGTTTAGATTATCACTAACCAATTCTTTTATCTTAATATTTTTCATGAGTAGAGATGCTTTTTCCACTATTATTATAGTAACTGATAGAATTAACCTAATTTCAATGTCAAAATATCATATTTGAGCTACAATATTTAGTTATCTAACATTTTTTTATATATTTTTGTTATATATATATAAACATATATACTTATATTTTTCTAAAAACCTATAGGGGCACGTGCCCCCCACAGGTTTCAACATAGGTCCACCACTGCTCTACCTCATTCATGACAACTAGGTTGCAAGGTAAGTAGATGGTAGGTGACACACTTGACCGGTATAACCTAAAGATTTCAACTTCTAATCCCTAAAAAATATACTTAACCACGTTAGCTTATTGGTAACTCTTCTTAAAGAACTGGATTTTAATTCCTCTAACAGTAAGTTGAATCTTTGAATTGTATGATGAAAAGTTAATCCTCTCCCTTTTGCGATCCTTCTTCAAATTCCAATATGTAAGGTACATCCAACTATATATGGATCACCAACAAAATGTATTAAATTCTCCTTCATTGTTCATCAAATTACAAGATGAAAGGTTCATCTAGCTCTTTTAGTTCCTCCCAACTTGACTCTTGTTCATGGAAGGTAAAGTTGGAGATCCAAAGATCATCAATGTTAAAGTATGATTTGTGGTATAGGTTTAGATTAACTTCTTTAGGTGTTTGCGGTTTATGGTATCAAGTTGATGATTAAGAAGGAACAGGATGACATAAAGATTTACATGGTTTGCTCTGGAATGATCTAGTCCACGGGGGTTTGATAGAGGTATTTAGTATGATTGAGGGAATACAAGAGAAGAGATGGAGTATTATTGTGTGTGTTCGAAATAAATTGCACATTGATTGTTATTTATAGAGAAAGAGTTAGATGAGCCAGCTCGCTGCTCATCTATTGATCGGGTTTGTGACACGGGCTACCTCCACGAGGAGTAGGGCTAACGTTACTCGGGATGGCCCTATCAGTGATAGGGGCTTGGTGGTGAGAAATTAGGTGGAAGGATGCCTGATCTGTGACTTTTGGTGGATCTTGGGAAGTTAAAGGGTGGTAGGGACATTGTGCGTAATTCCATCATGTGATCTTCATCAACAATAAACAAAACCTTGAGGAATCATCTCATAACAATAACTTAATTTTTTTACCCACTACCTCTTCCTTCTCTACCTCCACTGTTTCTTTTTCTAGTTCTTCCTCTATTTGATATTCTTCTCATTCAGTTTTTTTATGATAGTTGTGGTAAAATTGTTCAAGAACTTTTATTTTATTCTTTATAGCTTCTTCCAACTATGGTGTTACAATTTCGAGTCTGAAAAGCCTCTTTAATAAAATTTAGATGCAAGGTTTCCATAGTTTAATTATTAACAAAAGATAGAAGAGGTTCATGATCTAGCTCACATGTCTCACATTCTTGTGTAGGATCGGCGATTAGTTGGATAACTTTTTTCGTACTAGCCTCCAAGGTGACCAATCTCTCTCCTCATGATCTTTTATTCTTTGATCTATCTCTTGCATGAACTTTTCAAGCATGACAATAAGTTCAAAGAAGTCATATTTGTTTTGGTGTGGGCCGACCGCAAGGCTTACCAGCATCCTTCTCTATTGGCTTCATCTTTCTGTGGTGGAAGTGGATTATCAAGTTTGAACTCATCTTTTGTTCATGATTTTTGTAGAATTTTTGACACTTGGAGATGATACTGAAATTCATCCCGCCTTGCCTCGATTGACATAGACAATTTTAAATGGCCCTCGGTCGATGGAACTCGAACCCGCCAATATAAGGGTCATTTCATTTGTTTCCAACACACCTCAACATATTCCATCTCCATCTATGATCCTCTCTTCTTCTTCAAGCAATAGCTTTAGATTTCCACTAGATTTTTAAACTTTTAAAGTTCTCATATGCAACCTCAAAGTTATGAGAGAGATTATAGCAACATTCTTACTCATTCTCTACCTAGAGATAAGTGATAGGTGAAGGCTCGAACTCCAAAATTGGTTGTATTTACTCATTTTAACTACCTTAGCATGTATTTCCTAATTTAACAACTTAAGTCTTTATAGTATAAACGATCTAGGGTTTTTTTGAAGGATGACCTAATCTTTTACGTCGTGTGTCTTCTGAAGTCTTGACACCTAGGTTAATTTGCAGTCTGGTCGGGCTTGAAACCGTAGAAAATATGCATAGACCTTCGTTAACACTGCCTTTGAGGAGAATCCTCTCAGTATGATGATCCTTCAGTAAAAATAATCATATAGAACTAAAACAAGGTATTGTTGTCACAACAAAATTTCTTTACTGAGATCAGGTGTTTATTGAGTTTTGGGTAGTGAAAATGTCCTTTAACATAATATTTCCATTATAAGGGTATAAATCACCAGAACCAACATGAGTAATGGGGAGGAAAGGGCCATCACCTAAGGAAACAGTGTATGACCCAGTGTAGGTAGATGACTGCATGTTGCGTCTGTTTTGGTCCCCAGTGAAATGATGTGAGCTCTCATATCAGGAACCCACTACGTGGGGTTAAAAATGGTAGGGTTGTATCTAGAAGTGACCTTAGCAGCCATAGTGATGGAAGGAGAAGACTAAAAAGCCCGATTGAACCTGTGATAGCAGATATATGCAGTGTGACCAACTTTCTTTCATATCTGACATTTACGTCGATTATTAAGTTGACCAGAGAACAGAAAGTGTGTTTGATTTCTACTAGAGAAACCACAATTATTTCCAAAAGATGGCCCGGGGTTAGGGGTGAAAGCACCATTGCTCTACTGGTATTGGTTTTTGAACTTGTTGAATCTTCCTCCTTGTTTCCCTTTTCCTTTTTATGATGTTCCTTCCCTTTTGAGCTGTGATTATCTCCCTTTTTAGTGTTGTTAGAAATGTGGGTTCAAGTTTCTTTGCTTGCTCATTTAGCATAACCTCCTTGTTTAAAAGAAAATTGAACAACTCATAAGGGTAACAATGTGAGGTCGAGTGATAGCATTAGTGACCAGAGAGCTATACTCTGTAGGAAGACCTTTTAGAAGAAAGGTCTGAAACTCATGATCTGTGACTATATGGTCTGGAGAGGAAAGAGAGGTGGCTATATCTTTAGCTCTATTAAGATAATCTGTATTAGTCCCATTTTATCTCTTCTTTATGCTAGCTGATTGAAGATGCTATTGACTATAGATTATGTTTATGCAGTATAGATATCATGAATAATTCTCCAAACACATAAGGTAGTGGGCAAGCACATCATATGATCAGCAATTGGCTTAGTAAGAGTCATATATAGAACATAAATGATGAGTTGATTATGTCTATTACAGTGACTATGAGCCTGGATTGGTGTTCCATCATCACCATGCATGGGAAGGAGGACAGGGATGAGTCCCATCTAGATGTTTGTATAAATCATCCCTCTAAAGGTAAGAGAGTACCTTTCCACATATTAAAAATTGTCATGGTGTAGCTTGATTAGGTTGGTTTCAGTTGGAAGAATTGACTGAGTAGTGGTTGTCACTATTGCAGGTATGGGCGTCACAGTGGAGGTGACCTCTGTTTCTTCATTCTTTTTTAATTGTTAGCCATTGAAGTGACTACTTAAAAAGATACGGAACCCTAAGAAGGGCTCTAATACCATAAAAGGAAATTTCATTGTTTCAATTTGCTATTCATGTGTCTCAACGTTGTACATTGGTATATATTGTACTGAACAGAAAAGACTGAGGTCTATTTTGTATTGGGCCCAGATTACGCAACAAATGTTGGACAAGACTGAATACTACAGCAGGACTCAATAAAAAATAAAAAATAGATTGATAAAATAAACGCAAAGGTAAAAAAAAAACCTTATTCGTTTCTACATAACCACTTTTATATATTTTTTAGCGTTGTTTAGCCTTAACTCTTTTATGTTCCATACTCATATAATTTATATCACTCTTCCAGATATCTCTCATAAGTTCTACTCCCTCCGTTCAACAATAACTGTCATTTTAGAAACTTGCACACTTATTAAGAAAGTAGGATAATGACGCATGTGCCCCTACTTTTTACTTTTCCATTTAGATAATAATTACTTTTATATTGAATAGTAGGGGTAAAAGTGGAAAGAAGTGTGTCAAAAAGCTAGAATGACAGATATTTTTGAACAAGAATTACATCCTAAAACGACAGATATTAATGAACGGAGGGAGTATTTCCTTAAAATTTATCTTTATCATATTTAAAAGTTGGGTTTCAAGATCAACTTCAAGGAGATTCAAGATGTTCAATGGATACCTCATCATTGTTGAAGATCTTCATCCTCGAGCTTTTGGCCATCAAGCATATATGTGTCTTTCTTTCTACATCTAATTCATATTGATGCTATCTTGACATCCTACCTTTTCTTATTAGTCTCTTAAGAATCGACTTTTGAGCTACATGCCCGAGCTTACGTAGGGGAAGCATGATATGTGATCTTTATGACTACAGAAGTGTACAATTCATCTCGATTGTTAGCAAGGAAAAAAAGTTCCATGGCATAGTTCTCTTTCATGAGTTTTTATCTAAGAACTGTACTGTTTTGAATTCTTGTTGGTTGTTGAAATATCCAGCTTTTTGTAAAATATCTAAACAATTGTTCTTCATGACACGTAAAGGAATGAAGAAAATAGTGTGAGTAGAATAATAGAGTTTATTACAAATAAAATATATTATTTTTGTTAGGAAAATACTAAGAATTCATGTATTGTTCGGGTTGACGTGTCTGCTACGGAAATAGAGCTATGGCAATGGCATGATATAAATATATCGAAAAGAATATATGCACCTATAATATATACTTTTCTTATAGATATAGCCTAGTTATTTTCTTGTTCGAAAAAGAAAGGTGTATGACCACCACTAGTCTTCGCATATTGAAGATGAATAGTTCCACAAATTAATTAGCAACTACTCCCTCCTATTTTTAATATAAGTTATTTTGGAGATGAATCTGAATTACTTTTTCTCTAAAACGACTTATGTTAAAAATAGGAGGTAGTAGAAAAAGACGGACAGATAGACAAAGGCCATCAATTTGGGGGCATAGAACAGGAATTCAACAGGAACGATCGGATAGAAACGTCCCCCTTTTTTCTTGCCATATTGACGTTAATATCTACCATCTTATGAGCCTTCGATTGTTAATTTTGGAAGAAAAAAAAACACTGTAAACTTATTAAAAGTACGTTCATTCTGTGTTCAACCAATTAATAGAGGGGAATTAGGCGTGTATATAGCATCCACATTAACAACTTACTGATTTGAGATAAATCTCATTTTGTCAGATACATGCCTAATTAAAAATTGATAAAACTGAATCCGTATGAGTGCACTATAGATTTTGATAAATTGCTGACAATAAACTCACTTTTTAGATAACTTAGAAGAAGTGAATTTACTAGTTAAGAAACTCTATAAAAATAAAGAATCTCAATAAAGAAAGAATAATATAAAATAACATTTTGTAGAAAGTAAAGCTATACTATACCCTTATTGTGGACTCAGTTTTATGAAAGATATTATTGTGTCTACAATCTGCATATACAATCTACACATGATCAGATTGCAATGAAAACCTAATTATAGCTTGTTCGATCGAGGTTTCAAGTAATTTATTAACGCGATTAATATATATTGTCATTATCACTAGGCTACTGAACAAAACTAACCTATAATTACGCAAATGGAGACTACTCGGACTTATGAATGATATATATCGATCTGATGTCCTTCGATCATTAGCAGCCAAACGTCACTAACAAACATGTTCGTTCGTTAGGCAGACTCAAGAGTATTGATTAACTCATTTTCAGTAACATTTCGTTTCAAAAATTAGGAAATGGTAAGGTGGGCAATACCATTGAAGGGTAAATTTATAGTATTAAACAGAAGAGAGTCATCAAATATTTGTTTGATTAACTTTAATTAATTTGCGTGAGGAAAATCACTGTCTAAGGAAGATATTAAGTAGGGTAGAGAAAAGAAAAGTGCAAGGAAATAATAATGGAAGGAGAATATATGCTTGCACTACTTTACTTTATTAAGTTGAATGACCCTTTTGCTGCCTTAGATAGTGGAGAGTACAGATAAAGAGAGAATCAGTTCTTGTTTCTCCTCATCATCCGATTCATCACCATTATTGGTGGGCGGTGTTGGCTTGGCATGACATATATAGTTAGTACTACTAGCGATGATAGAAGAAAGGAGAGGAAGAAAAT
>JAIOTZ010002189.1:0-22276 GCA_023374045.1 Limonium bicolor | reverse complement strand
TTACTAAACAGTAGGATTCAAACTGGAAATCCTTAGTTTAAGATGGTACTAATATTAAGAGATACTTAACCTAGGCTGAACATATGGTTCACCAGATTTATGGATTTTAGATGGAATAAGGAAAAATCTAAGCTTTAAGGTGGAGGAAATGATACTTTATGGAACTATAGTTGTGGATGGAGTCATTAAAACTTTCCTTGAAGTCTAACTGTGACCGTCTTTGCTCCAACTGATGATAATCAAGTATAGGCAATAATCAAGCCCTGATAGGAGAAATACTAGATAAGCCTTTTAAAGTGAAGAGAGTATTCTAAAGTATGCAAGTCCATGACGGAATTTATTACTTGTATGATGGATTTAAGAGTTGAAATGATTGATGGATATAATTACTAGACAGTACGAGCCTAAATGCCTTAGTAAGAATCTACCTTTTTAGCCAAGAGGAAAAAACTGGCTTCCCCGCTTGATGATTTGATCAAGGAATATAGTACCGGGGATTTGGGAATACACTAGATTCGAGTATAGGTTATAACAAATATTGAATTAATAGTATATTGGTCAAGAGAAAATGTATTACTCACCACGTCACAAAGTTTAATAAGATAAAATTTCGAAGATGACAATTATGTGATTGTTTGATATTTGACGTGGGAGGTCGAACTTGATCCTGGTTAGATCAAGGGAAAACCAAACACAAAATGGTGTGGAAGGATAGTTCAACACTGACGCTGACCCCGTCAGGGTTGGATGAGTCATGAGACTCCTTACAAGTGGTCACAAATATTTCTGTGATAAATAAGTATTTATTCCTAATTTTAATATAAATTTTTTTTTGAAGTATATAAGTTGTGGGAGGTGTAAGTTAAGAGTTAAGTTGTCTAGGTTACCCCGAGGAGATTAGATAGCGAAAACAACTCCGCATATGTCGGAAAAATAATCAATTATGGGAGAAATACTAACTATTATTATCCCATGAAACGTGTTAATAAATCAAATATTAGATCAAGAGAAAATTACTTATAATAACAGTATTCTCAAGCTACCTTCTAAATTATGGCCAAATTGCCATCTGAAGAGAACCCAATAGATTAAAAAGGGAACCTACCTATAAACATGGTATAATACAAGAGTAGAAACATTATATTAATACTCACCAGAGTTGATTCACAACCACAATAACATGTTAATTGAGAGGAAACTACACCTTGTTAGGAACCTT
The DNA here is from genome assembly GCA_023374045.1 of Limonium bicolor. NCBI lineage: Eukaryota > Viridiplantae > Streptophyta > Magnoliopsida > Caryophyllales > Plumbaginaceae > Limonium > Limonium bicolor. Next base: position 21,057 of record JAIOTZ010002189.1, on the reverse strand, counting down.
AACAAGAACCCTATTGTGGTATACCTGATGAACAGACGATAATAATCGTATATATACTACCAATAATAGGTGAATCAATAATATAAAGCAATCTTACTGTAATATACATAAGATGCACGGCTCAACCGTAGCCCATACTCTACATTGAAAATGAAAGCCGTATATGGCGACAGTAAACTTAAATACCGGAATCACAAGATGATAACCTAAAGAAAGGGATTTTGAGAATGCCCAATATTAATACAAGACACGAGCGCCGACGATTACAACTAGAGGCGATTAATGAAAGTGTGTTATACACAAATAGTTTAAACAAGACATGAAATAATACTGGCAATGTACCAAATAGTAGATCACCTTCACCCATACATACGGGATTCAAATATAAAAGCATATTAATGCACTAGAGAACATGTCAAAGATTACATAGACTCTTGAGCGCTATACCTCGTAAACGGACAGAAGTCGTATGCTGACGTCCATAGGAGAGACCTCGAGTTCGCAATAGGCGATCGAGTCTTCCTTAGAGTTTAACCTATGAAGAGAATTTTTAGTTGTGGGCAGAAGGGCAAGCCTAGCCGAAGAATGTAGGACGGTACCTTATTACGAAGCGAGTGGGCCCATTAGCCTACAGATTAGACTCATATGTTAAGATAGGGAGAGTGCACAATGTGTTTCACATTTCTCAGCTAAAGCAACATGTGCCTCACCCATCACATAACTTAGAGCCCGAGACACTCGAGCTAAATCCTACACTTAGATATGAGGCGACCTCAGTTCGCATTTTAGACTCCAACACTAGGGAGACCAGGAACAAGACCATTAGCATGGTCGAAGCTCTGTGGTAAAACCACGACATTGAGGAGTCGACATGGGAGTTAGAAGACTCCATGCGAGACAAGTATCCAACAATTTTCTTTTCGTTTTGTGTATACTTGTAGGGGTACGTGGGCGTAACCCTTTTTAAGGGGGGTAGAGCACCACATGCGACTTGCATATCTGCAGTCTATATTGTTTTTGTGTATGGTTATTTGTGTTTGATTGTGTGTTGCGCAAGTGTGCAATTAGTTAGATGGTTATGTCCTATGTGACATTTGGTTGGTTATTAGTATGTCCTATGTGACATTTGGTGATTAATGATATGTCCTATGTGACACTTGAATGATTATTTGTGTGTTCTATGTTACACTTGTATGCATATTGGTACGTTCTATGTAACAATTGGTATTGGTATGTCCTATGTGACACTTGGTTGAATGGTACTGATGTGTTCTATGTAACACTTGGATGTTTATGGAAGTACTTATTTACTTTACAGTATGTTCATTCCTATTGCAATCACACAAGTGAATTACTGCCAAGGGTTTACGCCTCTGCACTCTGTAGGACTGAGGATTTGGTATTGCATTTGTGCAGCGATGACTTGGTGGGATAGCTAGGAAGTTGGGACACTTGTTTGCTTTACAGAATTTATCAAGTTATTTATGATGTGGTTACATTGATTATCACGAACAAAGGATTTGTGGTTATTCGAGTTACATACACCCGGATTGTTGATGGAATTTAGGGGTACCAATATAGTATTGGCACCCAGGAATGATAAGTATACTGGGAATAGATACACGGAACTTGATTCCTTAGGAATAGAGAAAGATGACTTCGGGACAAAGTCTTTTAAAGGGGGGTAGACTGAAATACCCCTAAATTACTGAAAACGCATTTCAGGGTTTTAAACCGATTAAACATGCGTTAACGTTTTAAACATCGAATTAAAAGGCTAATGAGCCTAATAATACTAGTAAACACATAAGGAAATACTATATGAACATTAGATCCATAGCATTCAACCACAAATACAAGTATTCATAAAATAACGGACGAATATGAGCGTTAGAATAAACGAGTCTTTTAACGAGTCTTTAAACGCAACAAAAGACTTGTACAACCTTAATACGTGATCTACAGATGTTCAATAACCCTTACAAAAGATCATAAAATTCATTACGCAAGATTAAATACAAAGACCCGGAAGTTTTACTTAAAACAGTCATTTTAACGTGCGTCCACTTTTAAAGCACGAAACGACCGGGAAAGGTGTTATGGATAACTCATTAAACATTATGTAACAGCAAAAGAGGTAAAATAAATATGGGAATAAGTGCAGTAATTACCGATTTTACCATGTAAATTGGGGGGAAATATTTACCCCAATGCACTTACCTAATTAATTTATTTAACGAAATACCTAACCTATACAATTAAAACTATAATTAAGCAAGGTTAATTAAGTGACTAATCATCTTAATTCAGCAAGAATTGCAGGCAAAACTATTGTGTGTTGGAATGTTATTTACGTGCACTAACATGGAATTGCCGTGTAAAATTTACGTGGTGTAACCTATTCCACTAATAACATAATAAAAAAAAACTAATCATCCTATACTAAATACATTGCCGACAACTGAGTGATGTATTGGTATAATTACTCGCGTGGGAACATTCATGGAAGGAATGATTACATATAAATAAGTTAATTTAATGTCCATTATACTACCAATTCACAAAAGCTAATCACCTTATCTTGATCAAAGTTGCCGACACAAAAATCTGGATGGATCATTCAACTCATTACCATAAATGTTACAAGACTACAACGAAAACAAGATTAAATATGCTGCACTCATGTGATCAGCCGTGAACACCATGGGGAATGAATGGACAAGGAGTAAGTAAACACCTAACTACTATCAGTATATTAACTTATAAATAATTTAAAAAAACAAATCTTCTCTAATGACAATAAAGTTACCGGCAATATAATTTAGATGTGGAGCATTACCGTGTAACATGTCATGTGGTAGGTACAATGGCTAATAAACTATGACTGCACCTAACCAACCCACTAACTAATGTTTATTAAATTATCATCCACTAATGTTCCTTCCTCTGGGTAATCAATCAAACCGAATGCATGATGACAAAGCAAGAACGGGCAACACTTGTTGGATGTGGAGGAAGGTTGGTGAGAATCTGCATTATACAATCATCATATGGATTAAACTAAGTTGTAAATACCCCCACTCTACATAATTAATTCGAAAGCCAATCAATCATCAAAATGGGGAGGGAATGGACGGTTGACAATGAGAATGAATGACACAAAATAAATTCATAAATTAACTAGGCATGACTAATTGCCATTACTTAAAACAAAGAGACAAATCCTTCCATTTCCCTCACAACACTTACGGTAAGCATCCCCTCCTCTCTCTGATTGTCTTCTTCCTTCTTCATCCTTCATTGTCATGTTCTTCAAGCTCTCAGAAGAACTCATTAATGGTGAAAGACCATTAAAGCTCCAAAACACAAAAATTCTCACATATTCTTAAATACAAGTTCAAAACCACTCCAATCATATAATCTCCTTGAACTAAAACAAAGTTTTCCAATGCCCGTAGGGTAAAAATTTCGGCAATCATAAGTCTTGGGACAAGGGAGAAGTTCTACATACATTAAGGTAATTAACAAGCTCCAAACTCCATTAATCTCCTAAGGTAATTATATGTCCGAAAATCTATAAATTCTTACATCAATTTTCTTCATCTTTTCACATGAAAAATGAATTTTCTTCCAAGGCTTTGTGTGACCGAGATTAACCCTCCAAAAGTCCAAATTTATCAAAGGTAAACCATGTCCTTAAAAGCTTGTTTTGAAGCTTTAATATTCCTCATTTTATTTAACACAAAAAAATGTCTAAACTCAATTCTCTTCTCTTGGTATTATCATTGCCGAATGGGTGTCTAAATTATCCAACCAAATCATGGCATGAAGAAAAGGAACCAGTGACAAAAAAATCATCTTTGGAAGGGTAAGTAATTTTATAAATAACTAAGAGTTGATTAACCATGTTCAACCTTTGAATTAGAACAAAAATCTAATTAAACTTATGTTAATGATGTTGCCGAGAAGGTTGGAGCTCAAGAGGAATTTTGGAAGCTTATAACAAGTAAGTTTACTCATATGTAATTATATACTTTAATTAAGTACGTAAGCAAATTAAGTAGTACATCTAATATATGGCCGAATATATGTATAGTAATTTGGGATTATATTAACCGTATGATGTTATAAAAATTATGTTAGTACATTTAACTAACTTACCTAAGTATTTAATGAGTTAAAATGTCAAAACTATAGTTATAAGGGGGAAATTTACAATTACCGAAATATATAAGGTATTACATGAAGTTTCCGAAAATAAATAGTGCTAAAATAAGTTTTTAGCACTTGGAAATAATTAGGTAAAATTAATTACGAATTTAAACAATTTATTTTGGTGTATAACATCAAAATTTTAGGTTTATAAGTAATTACAAACTTTAAGGATGTCCTTATGAGCAAATAGATATATTAATTAGGCTTAAGTGAAAATAAATGTTATTGGGGAAATAAATAAGTGTTTAAGTGTTAAAATAACAATTTATAAAGTTTTGGGACTATTTTGTAATTATTGGGAAATATAGTGTATGGCCGAGAATTACTTATGATTTTATGGGATTATTAAAGTATTAATTATGAAATTAAGTCTTGGTCAAAGTGTTGACCAAAAACTTTGGGTTAAAATGATTTATGACATAAAATATTAAGTTTATAAAAGTTTGGGGGTGAATATGTAATTTATGGAAGTATATATGAAAAATAGAAGTTAAATGGGGCGGAAATGTAATTTAAGAAAATATATGGGCTACTTTGGTTATTTAAAGAAATAAAATATTTGAACTATAGTTTATAAGTTAATATGTAACTTATATAAAGTTTTGGGGTTAAAAGTGTAAATATAGAAAACTATATGTTGAAACCAAAAGGTTATAAACTTAATTGGTAATTTATAAAGTTGGTGAGGATTTACGAAAATTAAGGTGGACATTTGGTAAATTAAAAAGGTAATGTAGTTAATTAATAAATATAAAGGTTAATGTGGGTAATTAGTGAATTATAAAAGTTATAAGGTTACTTGGCAATTTATAGAAGCTAATATAATTGTTTTGCAATTTCCGAAAATTAATATGGGTATTTAATAAATTATAAAAGTATATGGTTGTTTAGTAAGTTGTAAAAGTTAAAGGGTTCAAATTAAGATTACCGGGAACTATATGTGGTTATTTAATAATTTACTAAGTTGTTGAGTATAAAATATGAATACTGAAATAATAAGGTTGGTATTGTAATTTAATAAGGAAAGGAAGTAATATAATGTATTATGGTACATTATGAAATATAATGTAAAGTTTATGAAATAAAGGTGGTTATAACATAAATAAGTAAATGTTGTGATATAAATGATAAGTGGAAATAATTATGAGTATATAATTAATGAGGTAAAGATATACCGTATAAATGATAATTCATTATCACATGTGAGCTTCACATAAAATAATGAACTGGTAGGTTATCTAGAACCACTGTTAAAGTAACAGGGGAAAATAAATAACATAGAGAGTTATTATACAACGAGTGTAAACGTTACAGTGACAGTACTATAATATTTAATGAATAGTTATATTAATGTTACCTGGTATTGCATGTTTAAATAACAGCGTACGAGAAGGAACTACTGAACAGGAATTTGTCAAGCTAGCAGATACTTGGTGAACGGTATGTTAATTGTGTGGTCTGAATGTCCTAAGGATTATCCTGAGGTCCAGACATTGTGTGTTTAAATGTTTAAGAACGATATCTATGATTTTATGTGAATGATATTGTATGTGGGATTGCTCAATCTATCGCGTTGAATTTTATACGCGAATGTCTTGTGACTAAAGTTTATACATCTAAACTGGAAAAAAAAGACTAACTGACCTTTAGATATTATTGAACCTAACAAGGGTTGAATGTGATAGTCTTATTCAAGTATTGGTTATTATGTCACTGACAAAAGGGCTAACTTATAAAGAGAGGAATCCAGATCATTTCGACTTTCTGGTTGCGCATTGTGATCACTATGAGAGACTCAAGAAGGGAGTCACTCCAAATCCATCAGCCACATTCGGGGATGGCGGAATGCACTGCCGTTGGTGCACAGTTTCGACCGGATCGGTCATTACATATATTTATCCAGGGCCTTAAGGTCTACTGGTAACGGTTCCTTTGGAACCCAGTGGGACACACTGTCCATTTTCACAGGTTATTAAGGTTTGTCTTATCATGACTCTTGTGATGGAAATTAATTGGGAAAGGTTAAATGATTGGTTAAAGGATAAGAGCCAAGTGACTAACTAACAAGCACAGTTTAATACGCGTATCTTGTTGGGTTATTGTTGTGTGGTTATTGTTGTGTGGTTATTGTTGTGTGGTTATTGGTGTTGGGTACTATTGTACACTGGTGTTTACAGGTGGATTGTTATGTGTTTGTTGAGTGTTTACAGTTATTTCTGTTATCAGCATAAACCGGTATTTTATGTAATGAATCTAATATCAAGATGGCTAAAACGACTAAAGGAATCTAGATGACTTAAGATCACATTTAGCATACCAGCATTTCGATTGCTGAGCCCTTCAGTGGGCCACAAATTCCAGGTATTGAAGAAGACTCAAGCCGGAGCGTGGGACACGGGGGTAGCTGAAGTGTTTTCAACAAACACCGTTGGTTTTATTTTGTAATGTATTGAGGAGGTTGTTGTATTCAGTTAGTTGCTCATTTAGTTAGTTTTGGTTTGTAATAATTAGAGGTGCTCAGTATCTGTTCATCATAGCGTGAGAAGTTGTAATGTTGGAAAGAGTAAGGTTGCCTTGTTACTCACAAGGGTGAGTGACGGCGTGTAACACCAAGGTTAGATAGTTTTATTTTCCGCTGCGATTCGCTATTTATTATGCTACGAATTATGACGTCATTACAGGATTAGAATTAGGGGTGTTACAGGTTCATAGCCGCCTACTGTAAATTTCATTGATCCGTGTGAAGGGTGTATAAATGGCAAGCAAGCAAGGAAGCCATTTCCTAAAGATAGAGTGTGGAGAGCAACAAGCAAACTGGAGCTTGTTCACGCTGATTTGTGTGGACCAATGCCGACATCATCACTTAGAGGAAGTAAGTATTTCCTGTTGTTTATTGATGATTACAGCCGCATGACATGGGTTTTTTCTTGCTGGAAAAATCAGAAGCTTTTGCAAAGTTTAAGATATTTAAAGCCAAGGTTGAGCGGGATACGGAGAGAAGTATTAAAGCCTTAAGAACAGATCGAGGCAGGGAGTTTACATCAAAGGAGTTTCAGAATTTCTGTCGAGAAGAAGGGATTAAGCGAGAGTTGACAGCACCATATTCACCGGAGCAAAATGGTGTTGTTGAGCGGAAAAATTGCACTGTGGTAGAGCTTGCATGCAACATGCTTCAACATAAAAATCTGCCATATATTTTTTGGGCTGAGGCAGTAGCTACAGCAGTGTATGTGCTGAATCTCTCCCTAACCAAGGTTGTTATCAATCGGACTCCATATCAAGCATGGACCAGGAGGAAACCTTGGGTAGATCATCTCCGTGTGTTTAGTTGTACGGCATATGCACTTGTCCATGCTCATGATCGTAAGAAACTGGATAGTAAGTCAATTAAATGTATCTTTATTGGCTACTGTTCAAATTCTAAAGCATATAAACTTATTGTACCTGAGACTAACAAAATTTTGGTGCGAAAAGATGTGGTTTTTGATGAAAATAGTGCATGGCCATGGGAAAATAAGCAACCTCCTGCTGTTTGTGAATGCATGAATGAACTTTTAGATTCAAATGATCTTGCAGATGATTCTGCCATAGCATGAAAATATTTCTAGAAAACTACTACTTCTTGTATTCAACCTCCATTAACGTGGAAGGATTCTACCCATCGTTAACGTGGAAAGATTACAGAGGAAGAAAAGGAAGATTACAGAGAGAACGAGAGGAAGAAGTATCCCAGCTTTTCCCTAAGCTACAGTATAAAACCCTAAAACCGAAACGACAAATAAATACTCAGTTTACCCTTCCTGGCTAGACCGGACCGGAACCAGCCCGACACTCGAATAACATAAGCAAAAGAAACAGACCCTCACCCGTTACATATTATAACATATTAAAACATATAACAGTCTCTAACACCCCCTCTCAAACCTTAGGAGATGGCCATCTAACAAGGTTTGCAATAAGAGGACTGCAAATGAACTCAAAGCCTACTCAACACCAAGGTTCAAGCCCATTTTCTTAACTTGTACAGGATACACCCTTCCTGGAAGTGCCTTGGTGAGAAAATCCGCGAGCTGATCTTTAGTCCCAATAAACTCTACCATAATCAAGCCTTCTTGTAGTTTCTGCCTGACAAAATGAACATCCAGTTCAATGTGTTTAGTCCTTTCATGTAGAACTGGGTTCCTTGCTATATAAATAGCGGCCTGACTATCTGACTTCACCGGAATTGGCAATATATGCTGCACACCCAACTCATGAAGCACACGAGTAATCCAACTCAATTCTGCAGTGACACTCCTCATTGCTCGATACTCTACCTCTGTCGAGGACAGAGCAACAGAGGTCGGCTTCTTAGATTTCCATGAGAGTGGACTACCTCCTAGCTGTATGAAGAAGCCACTAATAGATCTTCGAGTGTTCGGACACCCTGCCCAGTCAGAGTCACAGAAAGCTGTCAGAGAAAAATCCCTTTTGGAATTGAACAACAAACCATAATTCAAAGTACATTTAATATAACTTAAGGTATGTAAAGCAGCTTTATAATGCACATCAGTGGGTAAACTCAGTAACTGACTTAAAACCTAAATAGTAAAACAGAGATCTGGTCTGCTATGCGCAAGATAAGTTATTCTGCCTACTAAACTTCTATAGAGAAAAGGATCCGCAAGCGGTTTCCCTTCATCCTTTCTTAATTTTAAACTGGTATCCAGAGGACTAACAGAAACTCTTTTGTCAGCAAGACTAAAATCTCTAAGCAAATCCTTACAATACTTGCTCTGCAACAGAATTATCCCCTCAATGGTATGCAGAAACTGCATACCTAAGAAGAAACTCAATCGACCCAAATCTTTAATCTTAAATTTCTCATTTAGCTTGACCTTAATAGTTCTAATTAAATCAGAATCATCACCAGTGATCAAAACATCATCAACATAAACCACAAGATGACACACTTTATTCCCATTTTTCCTTGTAAACAAGGAGTAGTCATTAAGAGACTGAACAAAACCAAGGGATTTAAGAAAAACGCTTAATTTATAATGCCACTGCCTAGAGGCCTGCTTCAGACCATACAAAGATTTATTAAGCTTACAGATTTTCCCTGATTCTATCTTGTCATAGCCTTCTGGAAATTCCATGTACACATTTTCTTCGAGATCACCGTGAAGAAATGCATTATTAATATCTAGTTGACTGATGTACCACCCTCTCTTAACAGCAATAATTATCAGGGCCTTTATAGTAGTGAACTTTACAACAGGGGAAAAAGTCTCTGAATAATCTATTCCAAATTTCTGAGTGTAGCCTTTTGCAACTAATCTCGCTTTAAACCTCTCGATACTTCCATCTGCCTTACACTTAATTTTGTACACCCATTTGCATTAACAGGTTTTACCCCCTCTGGCAAACCAACTAATTCCCAGGTATTATTCTGTTCCAAAGCAGCGAACTCCTCATTCATAGCCTTTTTCCATCTAATGTCTTTAATAGCCTCACTATAGTTCCTAGGTTCAATTTCTTCACTAGCATCAGTATGCAGACAATGATAGCTTTCCCTCTGTTCAAAAAGGATTCCTAAGGTCCGAAAAGAATCATTAGACCTAACAATGCAACTTTCATCATCTAGATCTACTAGCTTAGAATCTGTTTCAGACATATTGGTGTTAATGTCAGCAGCACAAGCAATTCTATCTTTCAAAATATTAGAGAAACAATCTACAATGGGAAATGAGTGAAACTTATCTTTTTCTTTGACTACAGATCCAACCTCATAATCTTCCAAGTATCTTGGTGTTTGTCTTGTTCACTCTGGCCTTCTTAGTAAGGTATTCTGTTCCACACTTTCTGCTGGAAATGCCTCTTGAGTCTCGGACTCATCATTGCCTTCCTCTGCTGGTATCTCCCTTGGTTCCCCTTCACTGCTGACACTTCTTTCACCACTCCTATGGTCAATTCTCTTTTCCTGTCTCAAACTTAAATTTTCATCAGCATCGTCAAGGAAAAATAAATCATTCTCAGAAAAACCTGCTCTTTCAGTAGAGCCAACTTTCATTGGATCGGTGGACTTGTCTTTGAAAGGATAAACCTCCTCATGAAAAACTACATCTCTACTGTACATCACCTTTTGATCATCCAGATTTTAGACTTTGTAACCCTTCTTGTTCTGACCGTAGCCTAAGAGAACACATTTGACTGATCTACTCATAAATTTATCATATTGATTCTTGTTAATATGAGCAAAACAGAGGTAGCCAAATCCTTTAAGTGAATTGTAATCAGGCTTACAACCATATATAATTTCATAGGGGGATTTATTGTTAATACTAGACAAAGGCATCCTATTTATCAAATAGGTTGCAGTCAATATACTTTCTCCCCAAAATTTCTTAGGTAGAGAGGAAAAGAACATTAAAGCACGAGCTGTTTCAAGGATATGCCTGTGTTTTCTTTCAGTAACCTCATTCTGCTGGGGGGTATAAGAACAGGTTGTTTGGTGCTTAATCCCTTTGAGTTTAAAAAATTCAGTTCCAGCCTTTGAACAACCAAGTTCGAATGCATTATCAGTCCTAACCATTTTGACCCTTTTGTTGAATTGTTTTTCGACCATTGCAATGAAATCTATGATCAGACTCAAACAATCGGATTTAAATCTACACAGGTGAGTCCAAGTGACCCGACTTTTGTCATCAACAATGGTTAGAAAATATGTAAAGCCATCATGAGTTTCCAAATTATAGGGGCCCCATAAATCAATGTGGATCAAATCGAAGATATCTTGCGTCTTTATTGAACTAGTAGGAAAGGGGAGCCTATGGCTCTTGGCTCTATTACATGGTTCACAAACTAGACCTTTCTGTATGGACGTATCTTTTACTACACCTAGTTTCACAATTTTATCTCTTGGCATATGGCCAAGTCTATGATGCCAAATAGACAAAGACTCCTTACAATTTTGGGTAGTCTCTACAATTTCGTTGTCCGCATGCGAACTAAGACACCCTTTGACTAATCTATCACACATTTTATCAGGCACATACAGACCCTTGTGGGCTTTACCAATCTTCAACCGCTCACTGGATTCACAACCCTGGTAAGTACATCAGATAGCATCAAAACAGAAGGTACCCTTCATTTGGTCAGATAACTTACTCACAGAAATTAGGCCAAATTTAAAATCAGGGACAAACAAAACATTCTCGAGCTCAATAAGACTATTAATTTTCACATTCCCAATCAACTTAACAGGTTGAGGATGTCCATCGGGCATCCCAACATAAATAGTTTTCACAAGAAAGGTCACATTATGCATTAAGGATAACTCTTCGACCATATGGTCTGAGGCCCCATTGTCAATAATCCAAGTAACATCCTTAGGGTTATAATTACAGAGCATATTGCAACTACTATAACCACTTCCAACAATAGGATTATTACTATGAGAAGATGACATACCTGTGAATCCGCAATTGGATTCAGGCGCGCTCACCTCCTTGTTCCCAGTATGCACCTTACTGATGTAGTTAAGTAGTTGATTCACTTGATCAGTAGTCAAAGTCCCATTGAAAGGATCCTTGTCACTGCCGTCTTTCTGTTCCCCTACTCCATTTGCCTGGGGTTTCCTCTCTCTTCCTGCACGCCATCCGGAAGGAAATCCATGTTTTTGGTAACATCTGTCTTCAGAGTGGCCCGGTTTGTGACAGTAACTGCACTGGATTCCCGGTTTCTTTCCTCCAAGACTTGGATTTCGCCCAAAGCTCTTCTTTCCTTGAGATGTTGAAAAAGTAGATGGAGCTTCACTGTCTTGGGATAGGGTGTTAGTGGTGGTTAGAGTCTTCTGTCTTTCTTATTGTATTACAATAGAAAATGCTTGTTCCACGGTTGGCAGAGGGTTAATCATCAGTATACTCTCCCTTGCTGCAGTGTATTTCTCGTTAAGACCCATGAGGAATTTTATTAGCCGCTGGGCCTTGATATATTCAGTAAAGGTCCTTTCTGTTGAGCATGCACAATCAGGAAGTGTTGCCGTGGATTCCACTTCATCCCAAAGACCTCTCAACTTGGTAAAGTATTCCCCAATACTGTCGCCACCTTGTATGGTACTAGCTAGACGCCGCTCTAACTCATACATCCTTGTTGCGCCAACTTGGTTGTAGCGGGCACATAAATCTTCCCAGATTTTTGCTACCGAGGATTTAAACAAAACCGAGTCTGCAACACGTTGCTCCAGGCTCATCAAGATCCATGCCCGAACCATGTTGTCGCAACGAGTCCACGCCTGTGCCTTTGCATCGGAGTCCGTCGGTTTCTTGATGTTCCCTTGGACAAATCCCAATTTATTCTTTGACCCCAAGGCAATCTCGACTTGCTGTTTCCAGCAAGTAAAACCAGGACCTCCATCATATTTCGCTGCGAGAGATTGTCCAGGTTGATCTGAATTGGAGAGGTACAGGGGATCCCCACTGTCAATCCCTGCTTCATTTTTTTCGTTGTTCCTGTTTCTCCCTCACCGACGTTTCCAATCTTGGATTTATCACTTACGTCTCCCTCCGTACTCATTTGGTTGTGAAGGCCACACCAGAGAAGCTCTCTCCTCAAGTCGAGGGTTTTAGCGATGGAAGACCAGAACTATTGGGAAAAGGATGAAACGCGGATAGATTTCAACAGAGACAGCTTTGAAAACAAGAATCGGAAATATCCAGAAACGCGAACGGATTCGACGATGAGGAGTGTTTGCGGGGAAAAAGGATGAAACACGGAGAGATTTGAGTAGAGGCAGTATTGAAGGCAAGAATCGAAACTAACCAGAAACACAATCGACTCAACAATGAGGAGCCTTCGAAGACCGATCGAGAAAATTCAAACGGAATAGCAAGATCCCATGATCTGCGCTCTAATACCATGAAAATATTTCTAGAAAACTACTACTTCTTGTATTCAACCTCCATTAACGTGGAAGGATTCTACCCATCGTCAACGTGGAAAGATTACAGAGGAAGAAAAGGAAGATTACAGAGAGAATGAGAGGAAGAAGTATCCCAGCTTTTCCCCAAGCTACAGTACAAAACCCTAAAACCGAAACGACAAATAAATACTCAGTTTACCCTTCCTGGCTAGACCGGACCGGAACCAGCCCGACACTCGAATAACATAAGCAAAAGAAACAGACCCTCACCCGTTACATATTATAACATATTAAAACATATAGCAGTCTCTAACATAGCACCCGCTATAACACCTAATATTTCCTCACCTACGGCGCCACCAACATCGGCATCCAGCAGCTTATCAACTCCTGAAGTTCCACACTCATCAGATGATGATGATGTTGCGCCTAGATATAAAGGACTAGCTGATATTTATGAATATTGTCAGTTAGCACTATTTGCAGGCGATTTTATAACATTTTAGCAAGCTGAGCATGAAGGAAAATGGTAGAAGTCCATGGAAGAAGAGCTGACGTCAATTGAGAAAAATCATACATGGAGTTTAGCAGACTTACCAGTAGGTAAGAAAGCTATTGGCCTGAAATGGATCTTCAAAACAAAGCAAGCATCTGATGGGAGCATTCAAAAATATAAGGCTCGACTGGTAGCGAAAGGGTATGCTCAAATTCTTGGAATTTATTTTAAAGAAACGTTCTCACCGGTAGCCCGATTTGAGACCGTGAGAATCGTTCTAGCAATAACATCAAAGATGAAGAGTCCGTTGTATCAACTTGATGTAAAATCTACATTTCTTAATGGTGAGTTGAAGGAAGATGTGTTTGTCGAACAACCGGAAGGGTTCGTCGTTACTGGCCAAGAAAACAAGGTGTTTAAATTGCATAAAGCTCGTTATGGTCTCCGCCAAGCACCTCGAGCATGGTACAATAAGATTGATGGGTATTTTCTCACCAAAGGATTTCTCAGAAGTCCAAATGCTTCTACTCTGTATGTAAAGCAAACAAGGAAGGAAATCTTAATTGTTTGTCTTTACGTGGATGACATTTTATATTTCAGCTCATCATGTAAAATGGCGGACAGGTTTAAACATGAGATACATCGTGAATTTGAGATGACTGATTTGGGTCTTCTTAAATATTTTTGGGGTTTGGAAATGAAACAAGAAGCTGGTGGTATATTTGTCTCTCAGAAAAAATATGCAGATGATTTGGTGGTGAAATATGGGTTGAAAAGTTGCAAACCAACTGCTACACCAATGAATACTAATGAGCAGCTGAAGCAAGATGATGGTTCCGGTGCTGCTGATGCGAAAGAATTCCGAAGCTTGGTAGGTAGCTTGATCTATCTTACTCATACCAGACCCAATATATCATACTTTGTTGGTGTATATGTCTAATCCTACGAGACATCATATGGGTACAGCAAAACGCATTCTTAAATATGTTGCTGGAACGCGAGATTATGGGTTGTGGTATAGCTTTGTTAAAAAAATTCAGCTCATGGGATTCAGTGACAGTGATTGGGGAAATTGTTTGGACGACCGGAGAAGTGTATCCGCTCATGTTTTTAATCTTGGTTCTGCTGCTGTTTCATGGAGTTCAAAGAAGCAAGGTTCAGTGGCCTTATCTTCAACAAAGGCTGAGTATTCTTCGGTTACTGCAACAACGTGTCAAGCTGTTTGGCTGAGAAGAATTTTGAAGGATTTAGGGTGCAAACAGTTGAGTCCTACAGTTATCTGGTGTGACAACAAATCAACCATTGCGTTGACTAAAAATCCGGTTCATCATGGAAGGACAAAACATGTCGACTTGAAGCTACATTTTATTCAAGAACTTGTGTCTCGAGAAAAAACTGTCGTGCAGTTCTGTTCAACAAAGATGCAAGTTGCTGATATATTAACCAAGGCTTTGCCGCAGGAGAAGTTCACTTTTCTCAGAAATTGTTTAAGAGTGTGCAAGTTTGAATTAAGGGAGGATGTTAAAATTTTAATTCCTAACTAAGCACACAATTTAGATAATTATATTAGCTGAATAATTAGTCTTTTTTGTGCTACTATTGCACAACGTCCAAATTTGTTTTCAGTTCCTATTATTTAGGAGAGTTTATTTTTTATATACTGATTTGTTATATTAGTTAGAATTATATTCTCTGATTTAGTTAGAGTGTATGCCTATATTGAAGCACGGGGACGGCATTCAACTGTCGTTTGACGTTTCGAAACGTTTCAAAACCGGAAACACGACCGAAACACCTACGAAACGTTTCGGTGACTTACTTTTTACTTGCGAAACGTTTTCAAAATTTTGAAACGTTTCCACTGTAAAATATGAAAATATTAAACGTTTCCAACATTTATTTTTACAATGTTTTTGAAAATTTAAATTTGCAATTATATAAAACAACTAATAAAAATTAAATCTGCACTTTCCAACCTTACTCTAAGTCCTTGCTGTCAAAGTAGTATCTACAAGTGCTGGCCGTTGCCATAGCCGATAGAAGCCACTCCATTCTTTTTCTTCTTAATTCGCTTATTCCGGTAGAAAAAGGTAATTATCTTTTATTTTAATGTATTTGTAATTAATTAAAAATCAGCAACAGCAAAATTAACAATTTGGCGATTGAGGACTCAACTCCATTGATATTTATAATTTATTCTCTCAAGAAGAGATCACTTTTTTGAGCTATTTTATCAACGCCACTGATAAGGTAATTAAAGTTATAGTTTAACTTATTCTAATATATTTAGAAAAATTATAATTTATATATTTATGTTGTCGTCCCCCGTTTCTTCGAATTTTAAAATTACCGTATCGCCGTCCCCGAAACGACCCGGACCCATACTTGGAAACGTTTCAGTGTAACATAACCTATATATATATATAAAGGGTTGTTCATTATAATCGCAATAAACACATCAGATTTTCCTCAGCTATGTTTTCTGTTTCTATTTACGGTTTTTTCAATTCCAACAGCAAGTCCAGTACTACTGCTCCTTGCAAATGGGATCTTGAGCTCAGTTGATATGTGTAGCAAAGTCTCTCTGCAAGTCAATTTGTCTTCCTCTCCACTTCTATTTGCATTTTCTTCTCTCGTGCATCGAATTGACATTACAAATTTGATTTTTCATATGCATCACACTCCTTCTCTTTCCCCTGAATGCGTTTCAAAGTTACATCCTTGAGTTCGGTTATGAGGAGAAAAAGAGGAAGAGCTAGTCTAGTCGTGTTTTTTTTTCAATGACATCAAGGAATTCATCCCCATCCTTCATCGTTCGAACTTTGTCTTCAACTATCACAAATGGACGAAGTAGCAGCTGTTTGTCGTCTGAACTCATGGAGAAGAAATGATGAAGGGGGAGGAGCCTTTTTTTTTTTTTATCACCGCAGATAAATTCAAACGAGAAGATCACCATGTTGCTTTGTTTCGCGTTGAAGTTGCAGTCAAAGAGGTCGGTTAAGGGAGAAACGATAATCATGGTGCTTTAGAGGTAATAATTACTTCCCCTTCTTTCTTTTGTGTTTATTTTATGAGATTTAACATGATTACCACAATTATCTTTAAAAGAAAAATGATTACCACAGTGTGCATATGCACGTGCATGACTGCATGTACTGGTGCAATGTCGGTATTTTATAGTCTAGTTCCGATCACTTCATTTTTTTTAATGACTCCGATCATATCCATTTTAATGAGATTAGCATATGATATTGGTCTTCAAGTTACAGCAATTTTGTTTAATAAGCTTCAGCTTTTTAAAAAAAACATGTCATCATTTCGGAAAATCTTTACAAAGTTATAATAGAATTTTGTGGTGGAAGGATAATATCATAACATTTAGACTTAGACTTTATGATAGTGGAGGAAAAGAATTTTCATAGGGTAACGGAGGAAAAGAATTTTCATAGCTCTAAAGTTGTATTTAATAGGTCAAAATTTAGGTGGCGACTCTATTTAGGTTTGTGTGGGTCAGATAAAATAATTAAACTTTAATTTATAATTTTGGTTTAGTTATCCTAATTGTAAATCAAACCTTGAAGCCTTAAACGATACTTAAGGGTTCAAAACCAGCACCCACAATAAGTTACTATGTTCACTAAGTTTTAATGAATTTATAAAAATAAGTTTTTACGTGGATGTGAATTTGGTGTGTGATCATTGTTTGACATTGAATTGTTGTGTCATAGTGATGATTGAATTTATGTATGTGAACGATTTTTTTATAATGGATATTTGTGATTGTTTGGTTATTTTTTTTAATAGGTCAACTTAAAACTCTTTATGAAATTATGAGATGATTATATGAAAGATTAAATATTTAGTCATGATTATTTATAGCATAATTTATTTTATGGTTTTTATGAGGGTTCTGACAAATTAATAGGTGAATAATAATAATAATAATAATAATAATAATAATAATAATAACAACTAATGATTACATAATTTTAAAGCAAAGAAAACCATGGTGCATGTGGGCACACATGAATGAGATGATAAATGTAGGTCACATTAAAACGCATTACTTTGAGATAGTATGGGTCGCATTAGGACACAATTAACCTTATTTCTACTCTTTAGTCTTTTGTACTATTAGGGGTGTGCACACTTAGAGATTTAGTGGCGAGTTGGATTTCCGGCTGCGTGTTAGGGCCCGGGTACAGCTGCGTGTTGTACCCAAAAGTGAGAAAAGGTGAATTCTCGGCTGCGTGTTGGGGCCGGGTTACAGCTGCGTGTTGTACCAAAAAGTGATAAAAGTTGTTTTGTCCTGGCCGCGCGTTGGGACAAGAAAGATAATTAAATTAAACTGGCTATTATCTTCTTGGGTTACTAAGAAACCAAACATTGAGTATTCTACAGTAATGATAATCTTATTGTTGTGTGTTAATATTATTGAAATGATTTGTATGCTGTGAGGTTATATTGCTAAAATGGTTTTTAGATGAGAAAATGTTTTACAGTGAAGTGGTAGCTTACTTAGTTTCCATGACTTTATGGTGGCTCTTTGTGTGTTTGTTTGTATTTCTGCCACAGGTGTTGATGATGTCTTGGGTTTGAGAAGACGACTCCACATAGACTGGTTATTTATAAACAAATTTTATTTTAGACTTGAGGCTTTTGCAATTTAAGAGATTGTATTATGAGTGTTGTATTTCTTTTATTAATAATAATGGTTTATTTGTGAGTTAATTGTTTAGGTCTTAGCTCTCGTTTAATTGCGAGTGTGACAATAATACTTCAGATTAGGATTTGATTCCGTTATCTAATATTAAATTAAAATGGTTAATTATTTGGAATGATAAAAATGTAGAAAATTCGGGGTGCTATAAAGTGGTATCAGAGAGGACTCGGGAATGTGTCAGGTCGGACTTCCGACACCTACCAAGGAGATACTTGTGATAAGTGTCCAAATGAGCATGTTTTATGGGTGTATTTCATATGCTATATTAGCACTTTTCTTGCTCATTTCTCCACTTTGGTTAGTTTTCCTCTAGTTTATGTTTTATTGGTTGTCTTACAGATTTATTTGTTAAACATGGGGAAAACCAAGCTAGGAGCAAAGTAGACGAAGAGACGAACGTATAGGCGCAAACAGATCTAAAAACGGAGCTCAAACGAAGAATCTGGAGCCTATCGAAGTTTGCAGAACAGATGAGACGAAATACATGTGTCCGCGTAGCCCCAACGCGGACACAAACGCGGACAACTCCTGTCCTTACGCGGACGCAAACGCGGACAGGAAGCAAAGGAAATGCGGACAGGAACAGATCTCGCTAGGACATTTGTGTCCTTACGCGGACTCAAACGCGGACAGGAATAGATCTCGCTAGGACATTTGTGTCCTTACGCGGACTCAAACTCGGACGTCACACGTCCTAATATGTGTCCGTACGCGGACACAAATCCGGACAGGTGTAAATGACTGCGCCGAATCCAGAAATCACGCGACCGATAGATCTGCACCGCCTTTGCTGTTTTTCCTCATTTGTGGCGCCTACAAACATATCTATCTACTACATCAATTGTATCAGGCGCCGCATTCCTTAATTTCTTCACCCACGCCTGCTCCAAACTTTGTCATCTTCCCCCTCCTTTCTTCTATAAAAACCCACCATCTCCTGCTTCTAAATCCATCATCTGATCACCACTACACCTCCATTCCATTCTCTTCATTTCCCACGTACCACTTCTTCATTTTATTTTTATTTTCCATTCCACCACACCACCAGTGTTAATAAAAATAGAAGAGAAGCAGGAGCAAGTAATAGACCCGTTTCCTCCAGCAGTCTCCAAATAATGGCTAATTCAATCTCTACTATCATTTTATTTCTGTTAATGTCTGAGTAAATTTTATTTGTATACTAGGATGGGGTTTGAACCTAATATTACTTAAATAAATATTTATTACCTGTATCATTTATTATACTTGTTTTTATTCCTTTCAATAAATATTGTTAAATGCTTTATGCGACAAACTACTGCATTTTTATGGTAACTATCAACATATGATTTTGAGATAGACATTAGACCACAAAGGAATAAACCCTGGTATTTACACTCCGGATTGAGTAGAAAAATACTGAGGCTTTTATTAAGAGTTCGTAACTTACCCTTATTAACTTTAATAAACAATAAATAATTGAGACATGGTTATAAATTTGTTTAAGTAATTTAGGCGATTCCCCCGCTATCCTAGGGTACTTTTTTCCATCCATATCAATTAATTCACCTTATTTTACTGTATTTATTATTTTTGCACTGATCCTAAACAATCAAGCTTGCCTCCGGCTAAACCCCCTATTTGCTGTTTTTATTAAATACCGAGACTAGGATAATTGAGCCAATTTCCCTGTGGATACGTCACTTGTTGTACTACATCGACTAGGTGCACTTGTCTTTTCTTTGCCCATAAGTATATATATTTTCACTATGTATTTTTGGCCAACAAGTTTATGGCGCCGCTGCCGGGGAAATTGATTCCATCAATTTCCCTAGTTTTCAGTACTTTAATTTTTGTCTAATTTAGTTATTCACCTATTTAAATATTTCTGCTTTAATTTATCCATTTACTGTTAGTTTCACAAATCCTCACAAATCAAATTTCTTCTGTGCATGCCAAACACTCGAACTCGAGGTTCTCCACTTATCAGTCCGAGACCCGAACCCGAGCGCACTTTACTCAACACGAGAAGAAATCAGAGAAATCAAGACATGGGCGATAACCAAGTCATAGATGAGATGGATCATGAAAATCAACAACAACGCTCCCTCTCTGATTACCACCAACCGGACACTGAAGGAAAAGCTTCAGCCATAATTCTACCAGAATTGACACCGGCACAAGCGGCACAATGGACTTTCAAGACCCACTTCATCACAGCAGTCCGTGATTTGGGAAAATTCAGTGGTTCAAACCCAGACGATGCTCCAAATCACCTGAGCTCGTTCCTCGACTTCTGCAATTCATTTGGAAAAAGAGGTACCATCAATGAAAGAATTAGATTACAACTGTTTCCTCATTCATTGTCCGAAACAGCATCAAAATGGTATAGAAGCCTCCCTTCAAGCTCAATCCGAACATGGGCACAAATGGCCAAGAAATTTCTTGCCAAATATTACCCCACAAGCAGAACAAGACAACTCATCGGAGAGATCAACACCTTCACTCAAGAACCAGGGGAAACTCTGTATGATGCGTTCGACAGATTCAAAGAGATGTTGATGAACTGCTCCCACCATGGGTTAGATGACCAGTCTCTCTGCATATCCTTCTTCAACGGGTTGGATGACTCCAACAGACTCATGGTAAACTCTTCAGCTGGAGGTAGTTTTATGACCAAGTCTCCTCAAGAAGGAATGGAACTTCTTGAAATCATGACTAGCAACACACGACAATGGTCAA
>JAIOTZ010002188.1:0-22300 GCA_023374045.1 Limonium bicolor | reverse complement strand
TTTTTCTTTCTATCTATAGATTACCATGAGAACTCAACTCACTAACTTAATTAAGTCAGTATGACATACGACGGTAACGTTGGTTTTGACATATCTGTTAATATTTGATGACAAAACTCATAATTGACTGACTGACATGTTCTTACCTGCATTCTCCTATAATAAAGATATAGTAAAAAAGCAAAAGAATCACAAATATGCCCAAATAAAGAGAACACATGGTCATGATATGATTCTTCATCGGTTGTTGCTGCTACAGAATGAAGATACAGTTACAAAATAGTTAACAGGTACTTACCATGAGAGGACGAAGCAAACCGTGGTGAGTTGGCGACTAGAAGAAGCCTTGTGGAACTCATCCTGTGAGCAAATGCAATTACAACCACCGAGTAAAGTAGCAATGGCGTGAGCAACCACCATCAGCCCCGCAGCTGCTAGTCCCAACAGGAACGCATCATGGCTTGGCTGCTTGCACTCAAACATCCACAACCGTAATTGCTTTTCTTTGTTCTGAGCCATTTCAGCTTCAATGCCGCAAAACCCAGCTGCCAAGTCCAACACCAGCACCACAATGCAAACGAAAAAACCCATCAGTTTAGCCATCTGTTGTTTGATTTGAGTGAAATTTTCCAAGTGTGGCGGTCTCTCTCTATAGCTTATTCGTTGTCTTGTTAGCAGTTTACGGGAAGATGAATGTATTGTATAGGAAGGACGGTGAATGTTTTTGAAAGAGCTTGTGAGCCTAGTATGCTGCAAAACGCCAAATAGTAATTTTGAAAGAGTTTATCATCGATCAATGTAATTATGGATGAGCACCAAGTGGAGGGGAAATCATACAAAAACAGTTCCTTTTTTTTACCCCAAAAATAGAGCTTTTGGACTTTACCCTCACTTTTGCACCGATAAAACTGTAGTGCCATTGCTGGTAAGGGGACAAGCTGCATATGGGAAAAAGTAAAAAAGAGCTAGCAGCATGAAATGCGCGTCCGTTGTCCTAATTGTAATGTAGCCAAAATCCAGAAAGAGGACTTGATTTATGTGGAAAAAGTGAGGGGTCTGCTGTAGGCCCTTCTTTTGACTTTTCTATCTGATCATCAGTATGATCACACGGTCTCACTGAACCTTACACTTGCTTCTGACGAAAATCAATGATCATGTTCACATTTGCTTGTACTATGCTTTTAAAAAAGGTTTTATACCTCAGGGTAGAACGAACTTTTGAACCAAGGGGAAAAAACTAGGTAAAAACGTCAACAGCAGGGTTCGAACCTGCGCGGGCGAAGCCCAACAGATTTCAAGTCTGTCTCCTTAACCACTCGGACATATTGACTGTTGATAAAAAGAGGAAGTAAAACACATAAGACCGTTTTACCTTTTTAATTGTTGTGATTTCCAGTTCCCGACCATACTATCCACACTCGTTGGGTTGGGTCGTCGTGCACTCGTGGCACAGTGTCCGTCACTTATTCGGCTTGAAGCCCCACTTTAACCCATAAATAAATTAAAACCAGTTCTTCCCCCGAGTGTATTATTCAGAACCCCCTTGAGGATTTAGGATATTACAGTTAACCCCCTTGTGTTTATCATAATTACTGGTAACCACCTCGAGGTTAAGGTATCTTTGACTACGAGCCCCCAAACTATAACTATGTTATCAGGAAGTTAACTACGTGTTAACCTATCAGCGTAATTATATTAATAAGGTCATACTAGACAAAAAACACTACTTAATCTGCATTGTTATTTTCCTAAAAATGTCAAACCTTCCTTGAAAATGCATCTAAAGTGGGATGAGAGAGAGTTAGATGTTGATTAAGTTGTTTGTTGTCCAGCCTCGCATTATTAATGTGAGTAAGCTAATAGGTCAACACATAGTTAACTTTTTGATCACAAAATTATAGTTCGGGGGCTGGTAGTCAAATATACCTTAACCTTGAGGTGGTTACCAATAATTATGATAAACACAAGGGGGTTAACTGTAATATCCCGAATCCTCAAGGAGTAATTTACTTAAGTTTATACGAATTGTGTTTAGTGACATTAAATTTTGACGAAAATAATGTACTGTTTATAGAAAGTTCAACTCACTTTACTGGGGGTTTATTTTGGGTAATCACGAAAGGAAATCATTCAGATTTCTTTTTGTGCTGTTTATTTTACCAGTTATTCATATTTTTAGGAAAATGAAAAAAATTGGATTACCCCAACCTTATTAAGTCCCACCCCTCAGGGATATCTGATATTTTCTTTCCCTATTACACTTTGATCAATAATATATGACCATTAACTGATGACTAATAAATTGACCGGTGACCGTAAATATTGACCGGCAATTAGTGACCGTTGACCGGCAACCGGCAGTCGCTGATCATTGACTGGAGGTCGTTGACTAGATATTTATTTCATTTCCCCCAACTCAAACAAACAACTAGGAAAATCAAAAAGAATTCTTTCCATTACTCTCAATTCTCTTTCCTGATTCTATTCCCAATTTCAAACAAACACCCCGTAGGATTTGTAGAGTTAAACACATTTCCCGAAGAGAGGGAAGAAAGCGTAAAGACCATCTACATTTGCTAATAGGAAAGTTGGACAATAAATGTACAAATTAACACATGACCAACCATTCCAGCAGATCTACTTCCAACTAATGGTGGCCACGGTCCGGTTCCACCGGTTCCGGTTCCGGTTCCACCGGTTCCGGTTCCAGAAAATGTGTATTCGTATTCGGAACCGGTCTGGGCGGTTCCGGTTACGGTTCCGGTTCCGGTTCTGAAATCTGGATTCGCTTCGGATTCGGTCAAAAACCGGTTCCGACCGGTTCCGGTTTCGGTTCTGATCGGTTCCGACCGGTTCCGGAAAGATTCAATCGGCTCCAGTTGCTTCGTTTTAGCTCCGATTTGAGATCCGTTTGAGTGCACACGTTGCTCTTTTCATCCACTTTAGGTTATTCTTCAAGTTTATAATTTTAAATGTGTAAGAAACAAAGACTTAGGGATTTTTATGAATTTACAAAAATAAGGAACAAAGAGAATTTTATTACTCCCTCTGTCCCACCTTGACCGTCCTATTTACTATTTGGACATGTCGTTTGACTTCAATTTTTAACATATAAGATAAATTAATTTTGAAAATTTAAGTTTTGCATATGATTCCTTACATGATAAACTATATGATACAAAATTTAGTTTTATAAAATTATTTTACCTTATATGTTTAATATTGAGGTGGAAAAACGTGCCAAAAAGCAAACAGGACACTTGACGGGACGGAGGTAGTATATGATTCACTGCCTCATTAAAACCTTATTAGGTAAAAATCCATTGGGAAAACCATAATAAGGAAAAAGAGTACAGCTACTAAGAGGTTACATTTTAAAAACCCAACGGTAACTTCAACCGGTTCCAGGGCGGTTCCGGTTCCGAATCCGATGACGGTTCCAGGCGGTTCCAGGCGGTTCCGGTTCCGGTTCGGGCCCGAATCTCAAAACATGTATTCGTATTCGGAACCGGCTGAGGCGGTTCGGTTCCGGTTCCGATTCCCACCGGTTCCCGGTCGGTTCCGATTCCAATCGGTTCCGGGTAGAACCGCCGGTTCCGGGTAGAACCGGACCCGATGGCCACCATTACTTCCAACTAAAGAGGGTTGTTGGCACATAAGAAAGACAATAGGCGAATAATATTAAACAAAATATAAATCTAAAAAGATAATTTTTACATCATTGTTCGCTCTTCAAAGTATCATGACAAATGACATGTTATTAATTTAAATTTTATATTATTTATTTAAAATTATGTAAGAACGAAACATATGCTTCACCATAAAATAATTAAATATAACATATAATAAAAACATAATAATTTAACCATCATTTGTAAAAATGTATATATCAGGACGTCAGATCCTAATATTTTATCTCGGAGATTGGTGCATTGAATCATCTATGTTTTATTGTTAACCTTTTTATCATAGTGATGAAGCTTACTTTACTCTTAATAAATTATTTGTGAATATATGGTTCGTGACTTTGGGGGTGGTAATTGTTACCCATGCCGATAACCTGATCCAAAGTCCAAACCTAACCCATAAATAGCGGGTGTGGGTAAAGATTATTGACCCATTTAATTTTTGGTATGACTTATCTATTACAAATATGGGTTAGGTATGGGTTAAGGGTCCTAATCACTAGTATAAATAAATAAATATATATATATTTTACTTGAATATGTATTAATTATATAACCACTAGTATAATAGCAAACAAAAATACTATCACTTCTTTAGGCCCACACAAATAATTATTTTATAAATCCAAATACATTCTCTATGCCATATATATTCACCATTTACTCTTTGTTTGAAAACCTAATACTATGTCAATCATTAGTCGTCCAAACTCCACGGTTCACACTATTTCATCCATACAAATAACGGCTATGAGTTAAGATTATTGACCCACTTAATAAAATGTTGACATTTAGAAAAACGACACACAATGATCCGAAATAAATGACCATCATGTGCACGTTATTATGGATGACTAATCATTCTAAAAAGACAAGAGTATTTATATTTAAATGGGTTAAACGGGTCGGGTTTGTGTTCAATGATTTTATATGGGTTGGGTACGGGTAAGAAATTTGTAAGACGATTATTTTTGGGTCAGGTATAGATTAATACAATTTTAATCGGGTTGGATAGGGGTGAGCTTCAACCCGACCCGTCAACCCAAATTACCACCCCTAGTGACTCATACTAAAATGAGTTATCATATAATTTAGTGTGTAAAGTGTTAAAAAGAAAAATAAATTAGATTTATTAAAATATATTCATGAACAATCCTACTTGATTTTAAAATCAACTATAACGCATACACGATATAACTATTAACATTTTTATTAATTAAAAATCACCTCTTACTTGACTATTTTCATCTTCCAACCTGCTCATAAGAAGTTATAAAATTTTAAAGACTTCCTCTAAATTGAAATATAATTTAAACTAGAACCACATAAAGCATACCAAAATCCATTTGTCAAGATATCATTTAAACTATACAGCTTTTCACTTTTCATAACATTTGTATTTGAGCCTATCGCTGGCAGTAGGGTTGTCAACCTTGACACGGACCTGAAATTTGACCCGAAACCGACACGCTAAAATATGGATTTGGGTTGTAATTTTCAACCCGAAAACATTTTTGTGACGGGTTTGGGTTGGGTTGCTAAAAACTCGGGTTGGTTTTGGTTTGAGCTGTCGACCCGATTTCAACCCGTAACCCGAAAATTTTTTGAAAAAGAAGAGAAATATATATTCTTATAGTTATGTGATATAACCCTAAATATATCATTCATGTTACTATTTATGTTTAATAGTTTTATATGTTATGTTATATTGTCTTGGTGATTTTTTATAGAATTTGTATTGATAGTACAATGTTTTTAATATTGGGTTGATTTAGGGTCAATATCGGGTTGATCTTAGGTCAATTTTGGGTTGATTTCAGGTGTTAGGTCAATTTCGGGTTGATTTCGGGTCATCGGACCGGTTTCGGGTTGACATAACATAATCCGTTTCAAGTTCGGGTCGATTTTGGGTTAAGGTGAAACATGAGCAGGTCGGGTTCGAGTTGAAGTCAATCGGACCTGAAAGCCAAAATTGATAACCCTAGCTGGCAGTAAGCAAACAGGCCCAATTATGTGTAGTGTGCTGGGCTTTGGATTTTGTTAAATCCGAATTTTATCTATGGACATGTAGCCCAAGACCAGGTTGCATACAGCCGCGGTGGTGTAAGTATCATTACTTTTGTCGTCATGCGCAATACGACCGCCTTGATTTGGATATGCATTGGATATGCAATACTACAAATTAAACTTCACAAGATACGAGAGGTTGATTGAATTTTTTAAGATATCTTTCAAGTTTTATATTTATTAGGAGATAGATTTTATTTTTTTATGGTTTCATTCTCATTACGATATACCATTAAAGTTTTAATTTATTACGAGATGTCCCTCTATTCAGATCCTGGTATATTATATTTTTCATATCCCTACTTTACCCTTGCACCATATGCGCCACAAGAACCTCAGGGATTTAGGTCAATTTTTTAGATTCAAAATATGAACAAAATGCTCATAAAAATTAAAGATCAATTAAATTTGAATTCAATTAAAAAAACAAAAAAATTATAAAAACAAATTAAAATAATTTGAATAATAAAAGTTTACAATAATTGGAAATGAATAAACAACAAAAAAATAATTTATTTAAAAAATATATATTATTACATAATATAAAAGCTATTATAGCGGTGACTTAAAATCATAAAAACTTCATATCAATTACATTGAATATAAAAAATTATTAATTTTTTTAAGAATAATAGTAAAATTTATTAGTAAATATATTATTTGATATCAATAATCATAAGAGAAATTGATAGGATCGGGGTGCTGACCGAGTAGGTCTGAGGTGTTAGTCTCAAACCAACTCTACTTAGAGACAAGTGTTTGCCAAAAAAATAACGCGGAAGCTTTTGAATAAAACTTAACAAGACAAGATTTTGCTTATATTGAAATTCAAGGTGAATTACAACCTAGCTTTCTATCTTGGGATTCGACAGAGTTATTCTGTATCATCCAACACTCGTTATACTCTAGAAGTAGATCAACAGAGAATAAGGAGTAAGGGGAGTGTTTTGTGTGCTCTATAGAAAATAGATTCCTAAGATAAAGTGACTAAGTCACACTAAGATCTTTTGAAAATGATATCTCTCTAAAACAATTTCTTTCTCTTCTAAAAACTATAACCCGGATGCACACTTCTCTTTTTGTAAATGCGTGTTTATATAGCTAGAGAAATGCTAAATATCGAATGTTGATCGTGGAGTGATGCTTAGTTGAGTTGCGTAAGTTTCGAAATAGTATTGCTCCTCCACGATCTTCATAATGTGAGTCTTCACGTTTCCATAAAACTCGGAGTTGACAAGTTCTGAATCCGTGCGCGTCAAGTCTCGACTGGTAGGAGTAGAAGTCTCTGTGCAGTGCTACTAGAACTGGAAGATCTTGAGGGCTAGTAGCTATGCAGTACTGCTTTCACTGAGGAGGCAATCATCTGCAAAACAAGTACACAACAAAATTCCCCTTTTTGCTGATGATGGCAAACTCAGTGTCTCCAGCGAGTGTACCTGAAAATATCACAAAACAGAACAACTATCTCGGGAGAACAACTCACTGTATGTTCCCCAAACATATATTCCCCCTTAAGATAATGCGATTAAATAAGAGCTGATAACCTAAAGCATTAAACCACTAAAGATCTACTTAGCAGAAATAGTAAACTAATCCATAATAGTTCGAGGCCTTCAGAGGCACTCGCTGTCCACACCTGGTAACCCGCATAAACCATCCGTGGGATACACCGCTTCCCCCGTTTGCCTACATCAAGGGAAACACACCAGTAATATCCAAACAAACATAGTAACGAGTATCTTAAAGAGCCATTAGAGCAAAATAGTCTAAAGCCAAAAGAAATTATCCGAAAGTGAAGCAGCCTAATCAACTAGATGTTAGGGGGGAGTATGACAACAGTTAGACATCTGCTTGGTCCTCTCCTTTATCACCGGCCATCGTACCATCTTCCCCTACAGTCTCAGCATCTGCCATGTTGTTAGCAGCTGTAAGCGCTTCACTGAAACTCTCTCTAAACTCTTCGACCAAGAGCTTGACTCCTCCTTCGAATATGTCCATCGTCTTCTTGTGATTGTTGTTCGGAACGTCGATGAGCATATTTACCTTAGAGACCAGTGAGGACATAGTTTCCTCAAGGGCTATAACTCTAGCAGTCAGAGTTGGAGTGTCAACCGAGGGAGTTGTTTGGGAGCAGGGAGTTTTTTGGATGGTGGAGGTGGTGTGGTGACAAACTTGATCTGAAAAGATGGGGTCTTGTTGTAGAGAATCTGACCTAGTATGTCTGTTTCGGTGATACGACTGGCTTGGGAGGGATCAAGGGTGATACTGTAGTGAGTGAGGAGTTTGGGAATCCAAAAGATATATCCCAGAGAGTGTCAAGGTGTATAGATAGTTGATGCAATATGATTCAGCATGAGTTAGGGTAGGTTTATTCATTTTTGGTGGATCAGAAAATACATGATAGCTAAATTAAGAGGTCGAACAAACTGGTTTCCTTCCTTTCTTGGCAATAGATTTTTTATTACCAAAGTATGAAGCATCTGATGAATGCTTGAGAAAGCGGGTCGGTCTAAAGAGTGACCAGCGCGGCTATTTGGCAAGATAAAATCACAGACTTCTTGAGCAGAGACAAAACAAAGTCAGGAATACCAGCACGATCGTAAAATTCCAAACCGGATATGGGAATGGCTAAATGATTTGCTAGTGTTTATGAATCTAGAAGGAGAGTAGTTCCATATACCTCAGTCATTAACTTCCCTTTGCGGATGACATAGTTTTGGTAAAACTCGTAGGCTTCTTCCTCATGGTAGGTTTGGATGCCATGGAATAGGTGAATCTAGTTTTGGAATCAGAGCATTTCTTTGAACATGAAGAACCCCGTCGAATATAACAAGTCGACGTCGAGAAGCTTACCTTTGACTAGATTTCTTGACTCAGCAGAGTCATCGGCTGGTAGGGAGTATACTGCAGTCTGGGTGTCGATTAGCTCGAGTCTTGGTGTAGGTGGGACTGAGTCGGATCGGGGACGGAGTCGCCTGCGAGTGAAAGTAGTGCCAGTGTCGGAGTCTGCGTGATTGGATGAATTTGTAGCACTTCTTGTTTTTTCTGGTATGGAGGCCATGATTGCTGGTTGAGACGGAGGGACCGTGATAGTTGGAATGGACGTCGAAGATGTCAGAGGATTTTTGCCTCTAGAATGCAGAGTGCGAGTAGTAGGAGGTCGTGGGACGGAGGTCTTTGCACGGCGAGTTTTTTTTGGTGGAGGTGATTGTTCTGGAGCAGAGGTTGGAGCTATTTCAAGAATAGGGTTTTCGAAAGGGTTTTCTGTTTCAATGGTGGGGGAGTTGGGTTTGGGATTTTCAGTTGGTGGTTCAATTGAGCCAAATTGAATTTGCTTACGAAGGGGTGATTTAGTGATTGTGTCGGGTGTGCGTATTACTGGAGTTGCTGGTGGTGTTGATTTCTCAGTTGGGGAGGGTGTTGCTTCTGACTTTTGTGGAGATAATTTGGGGGAGGGGTTTACCGAGAAAGTCAGTTCAGGCATGGCGGTGGGTAAATGGGTGGTGAGGGTTGCGTGTCAATGGACATTTCGGGAGCTATTGGAGTTGAAGCCGATGTGGAGGTAGGAGTTTGTTTGGCTTGGAGGGCAGAGAGTTGGTTGATTAAGGCTTGAAGAAGATGAGGGTTTTGGGCAACGTCAGCTGGAATTTTGATGGCGGAAGGGTTTGGTAGGGGGTTTGAATATGGGTTCGAAGCCATGGCTATGGAAAGGCAAGGTTTTGAGTTTTCAACGATGATCGGAGAATTGGGAGAAATGAGATAGGCTTAGGGCTAGGGAGAGTGTGCGAGGTAGAAGAAGAAGAATAAAAAGAAGGGAATGTGTGAATATAGACTTATCGTAATGTCAGACAGGAATCATTAGATTAGGCGAGAGGAGTAGTAGCAGATTAAGTGCCAAATATTTCGTGGGTAGTTTTTTGCGTGAGTTTAAAAAGAAACTATCATGCTCTGGTTCTCTTTAGTGACAGTCATATCATCAGACATACTCATGCATTTTACCCAAAATGAAGTGAATAGAAGAAGGAGATACTACCTTATCTAGGTCATAAGAGTCATCCCATGTTGTGAACGCAGAGTTTCAAATGGGCCTCATTGTAATGGTTTGCTGAATATGTCTGCAAGTTGATCGGAAGTGGGGACGTACTCTAGTTGTACCAACCCTTTTTCAACGCAATCTCTTAGAAAGTGGTGACGAATTTCAATGTGCTTAGTCCTGGAATGATGAATTGGATTTTTAGACAAATTAATAGCACTATTGTTACCACAAAATATAGTGGTGCAGGAGGGGGTATTAGATAGTCCTGTAGTTGCTGTTGAATCCATAGTATATGTGAACAGCAAGCTTCAGCAGATGACAATGCCACTGTGTTCTGCTTCTTGGAGCTCCACGCGACAAGACATAACCTGAGAAATTGTGCGGTTTTGGACGTACTCTTCCTGTCCAACAAAGAACTTGGAAAGTCAGAGTCACTTTAACCTATCAATGTAAAATCAGGAGTACTCAGATACCAGAGGTACATGTTCTGAGTGCTTTTGAGGTAACAAAATATTCGCTTGACACTTTGCAAGTGAGATTCTTTTGGATTTGCCTGAAATCTGGCGCAAAGACATACAACATAGAGAGTGTCAGATCGACTTGCTGTTAAGTACAGTAAGGAGCCTATCATACCTCGATATAGTGTTGCATCAACAGATATTCCTTTTTCATCAAGATGTGGTTTTTCAGTGGTAAACATTGGAGTAGGAGTTGGCATGGAGTCCTGCATCTTGTATTTGATGAGTAGCTCGTGGATGTATTTTTGTTGATGAATTTGAGTGTCGTTTTCTTATTGATTGATTTGAAGACCCAGAAAGAATTTCAATTCTCCTAGTGTACTCATTTCAAACTCTTTGCTCATTAGTTCAGAGAAAAAGGTACATAATTCAGGAATTGTAGAGCCATAAATAATATCATCAACGTAGATCTGAACAATGAGTATGTCTTCACCTTTGGTGAGAGTGAAGAGAGTCTTATCAACCTTACCTCGTATAAATCCATGAGACAGTAAATAAGACGAGAAATGTTCATACCATGCTCTTGGAGCCTGTTTCAACCTGTATAGTGCTTTATCTAACTTGTAGATGTACTCTGGGTGAATTAGATCTTCGAATCCTGGAGGGTGAGCAACATAAACATCTCTGTTGATGTACCCATGTAAGAACGTAGTCTTGACAGCCATTTGATATAACTTTATACCTCGATGAGCAGCATATGCCACAAGTATTGGAATAACTTCAATTCTAGCAACTAGAGCATAGGTTTCATCATAGTCGATTCCTTCTACTTGAGCATATCCTTGGACTACAAGTCGATCTTTGTTGCGAGAGATATTTCCCTGGTTATCCAGTTTGTTGCAAAACACCCATTTTGTACCGATAGGGTTATGGTTGGTTGGGCATGGAACAAATCGCCAGACTGAGTAGTGTTCCAGAGAGTGTAGTTCTTCTTGCATGGATAAGATCCAGTCATGATCTCCCAAGGCTTGATGGATATTTTTAGGTTCGATTGTGGAAATGAAGGCATTAAAGGTGCAGAGATTTTGATGGATATCGCTGCGTGTTTGAATACCTTTGTCAGGGTCATTTAGGATTTGGTCAATTGGGTGAGTGGAGGCTTGTTGGAATTTTCTTCTAGAGCTGGGAGGTTGGGTTGAGGTGGTTGCAGGTGTGTGGTGATCAGGGGTAGTTGGAATGTTTTGTTGGTTTGTCGGCTTAGGTTGTGGTCATCAGTGGGAGTTGGTGAGACATCTTTGAACGAGTCATCAGGATCGTCATCGCTGTCGGAGGAAGAGTCTATCTGCAGAGGTGTTTGGGGAAAATGAATGGTTGCTACAGGTATTTCGATGAATGTGGGGCTTGGGTTATCTTCATGGTTCACTTGTGGGTCATTCTCACAGTCACCAGTGTTTGAGTGTTCCTCAAAACGTACATGAGGGCTTTCTTCAAGACATTTGATACGTTTACTGAATACTATATAGGCTCTACTTTGTGATGAGTACCCAAGGAAGAGCCCTTCATCACTTTTGGAAGATTACCGAGATCATCTTTTCCATTATTGTGAATGAAGCATCGGCATCCAAAATGACGTTGAAATACCCCAAACCTTGATATGTTGTTAAACATTTAAAATATGGTATGTAAAGGCTAAAAAGTGCCTTAGAAACATCAGTGAACAATTTAAACCATAGTAAAATACTATAAAACACTAAGACACAGTTTGAGCAAAAACATGCTCTAAGCTTGGAGTGAACTTGGTTAGGACCCAAAGAGCCTACCAAGACTTAATAATATTCAATTATGATTTAATAAGGCAAATTAATTCCTTAGGAAACCTTGGTAGACAATTAAACCAAACAGAACACAAGAAAATACCTTAAAGTCAATAAGAGCAAAAATGTGCTCTAAGCTTGGGATAAATTTGTATAAGACCTAATGGTCATACCTATACTTTATAAATATGTTAATGAACATATTAAATCAATTACCAAAGAAAACCAAGCTTGAAAACAAGTTAAAACACAAAATGTGCTTTAAGGAGTCTTAAAGCACATTTTTGAAAAATTGTCTTGTAAATGAGTTTTGAATGGCTAAATGTCCATCATTACTCTTTAATTAACATGTGTACTATATAGTATCACATTTGGAAGTCTATATCAATGGGAAATCAAAAATTTCACATCTATGTGCCTTGTTTTAGGGAATAGTAACTTTAATAAGCTAGTTTGTAACATATGTTGTTATAAGTAATTAAATTGGCTAACAAAGACTAAAATACCCTTGTTATAATAATAGGGGCCGGTTTTCATAGTGGTGACTCACCACTCTTGTTAGTTTGTTAAGTAAATAAAGATGACTCTTAAGTTACTATTTACTTTATTATGTAAATATCTTACAAAAGCAAACTTACCTTCATTCTCTCTTTCCTTCTTGCATTCCCACCGTCTCCAACTCCATCTTCTTCCTCTCTTTCACGGTAATACTACACCACCACCCATTAAACTCCATCTTTGACCTCTTGTAATTCCTAGCTCACTTGGCCAAATCAAAAACAAACACTACCATTCTCTTTGTCTCATCAAGCTCTTCATTTCTATCTTCTTAAAATTCCAAGAACTCAATTTTGGTGCCATGGAGATTCACCATTGAAGGAGCTTGACCTCATCTTTTCACACCTTGTTGTTCTCCTTTGCTTCAAGGTAAGGGAACTCAAAGAAAATCCATGTTTCCTCCTTTTTGTTGACCGAAAATCACCACTAATGGTGTATTTACCTTGCCTTGTTCTAGCTACATTCAAATCATTCAAGGGCTTGGTGGAGTCCTCTCTTGATACTTATTCAAGTTCTCTTCCAATTCCAAGGTAAAACAATTACCTTAATGTGTTAAGACAATATATGTGCCTAGGGTTTACAATGAGATGAAGCATAATGCTTGAATACTCATTCTATTATTTGTACATTGTTTAGTAGTTGACAAACAGCCAAACATCCTTACCGGTTTTACAAGGAAACAAGAAAGAAGTTTGTGAGGAAAAAGAGGTAAACAAACTATCTCAATATAGTTTAAATGCCTTAGGAAAATGAGCTTGATTTGCTTAATAAATACCTAAGGAGCCAAAGGTGAATGACCTAGTAAAATGCTCTCAAGGGCTTAGTAAAAGGCATATGTGTTGTTGAGTGTATTTGCAGGTCAAAGGCAAATACAATGTGGGAAATTCAGTGTTTATGATTTATGCAATTTAAGGGCCTAAGAGCCATGTTATTTAAGGGCCTAAGTGCCAAGCAATTTAAGTTTATGCACTATATTGTGATATAGTGTAGTTTAAGGATTTAGATGTGTGTAAAGAACATTCTTTGTGAAGATGAGTGTCTTGTATGGTTAAAGGAGGAAAAACAATATGTTTGTATGTAAGGAATGTACATTAGATGATTAAGTGTTTTTGGTTGTAAAAGGGTGAAAACCTAAGTGTTTGTGTGTGAGAATACTCTTGGTGGATTTTAGGTGTTCTTGAGTGTCTAATGGTGAAAGCTATGTGCTTTGGTATAGAAATGTGCTAGAAGAACCCATGTCAAAATTTAAATGATGTATAAGAAGTTTTAAGTGTTTGAAATGAGTTTTGGTGAGTTTGAAGTGTTGGGAATGGTTAAGTGTTTTACTAGGGAAAGAAAGGTGCATTAAGGTGTTTTAGAAGGCAAAAAGGATTTAGGCATTATCTTGGAAGTTCTAGAAATCCAATGGGTGTTTTGGGATGTACTAAAGTCTTGAAGGAGTTTGTTAAGGTTTAGGTAATGTTGATGTACAAGGAAGAAATGATGTTTAGGTAAGGAAGATGTTTGAACTTGTGAAGGAAATTCTTGGAAGGACATGAAGTATTTTTGGTGGGCTAAATATAGTGTGGGAACATGCTATAAACCTAAGGGGGGAAGTATTATGAGTATTAAGCGTTTGGGCAAGAAATGAGTAAGTGTTTAAAGGTATAGAAAATGGAGTTTTGGGCACGTCCGAACTACCGTCCGAACATGGACGTTCGGACATACCCTGTTGCGCGTAAGTCTTCTAAGCCTCGACCAGTGTCCGAACTACCGTCCGAACATGGACGTTCGGACACACCTATCTCCACATTCTGTTTTGGCCTCGAACAGCGTCCGAACTTGGGAAGCTCGGACGCATGTTCGGACGGACGTCCATTTACACCCATTTGAGCCTCGAACAGTGTCCGAACTTGGGAAGTCCGGACAAGGCGTTGTATGGACCAAAAACATTGTTTAAGGTTAGGAAAAGTTGCCTAAAAATGGTGATTATTAAGTAATGATGTTGTAAGATTGTTGAGGACATATTAAGTGAGTTATGATGACAATATAGTGGGGGAAAAGTTGTATCAAATGTAAAAGTAAAACAAGTTAAAACGTTAAGTTATGTAACTAAGTTAACGGGGAAAATTGTAAGCATTAGACTTTAAACAATCATGTTACCCCGATGTTAATAAAAGTAAATGTAATGTTATCAGTTGTTCGAGAATTGCTCGAGGAACATAAGTGGACATGATAAAGTGGACTCCGGTGACAGGTATGGTTTTCTTGCAACCTGTGTCCTACCGGATTACACCGGCTTGTATGCCAATGTGTTTTTCTGTATGTTTGCCACGTTATAAGAAAAATCATGAAACGAGTTTACAGTCGTTTGTTGTTGTATGTTTACGTGCCGATACCGGTAACCTCGAATGCGCTTGAGGGCTAGTTAACCACTATTAGGTAAACGTAAGAGAACGGTATCCGGTGATAACGTTTCCGACCTATGGAACGCTCTAACCACGGCTATGCGTGAGTTAGTTATGTGATGTTTGTGTGTGAATGTATGACTCTCCCTTCCCTTGTGTGTATCTAACAAGACTTAACCCAATGTTGTGATTGTTTAATTAAGTTCAATGTTGAACTTCTAACAAGTGCTAACGGGGGAAGTGAGGAGTCCGGTCTGTTCCGGCCACTCGTGTGAGTATGGGGCTCGTTGTCATATCAGGTTCGATCCTCTCTGTATGTTATGGTTGTTTTCAATTTGGTTTCCCACCTTCCCTTTAGCTTAACCAAGGCTATTTTACTGACTCACGTCGGGCCACAGGGGCATACTATGTTATGTTTGTTCGGTGTGCTTGGATCACTATATCCGAGACACTTTGTGTTAAGTTATCCGTTCATTTAACGAGACGATAACGAGTTATGTAATGAGCTTATCATGAGACTGGCAACATTCTCTAGGCTACAAGTGAACTGACTATGTTTGGGCCGGTTCATAAAAGGGAACCGTACCCGTTATGTTATGTATTGTTGTTATGATGCAATATCTATTGCGATGTTATTATGTGCACGTTGAAACGTGGAAAGTGTTGTTATGTGTTGTTATGTGATGAATGTTAAATGTTGTAAAATGTGGAGTATGGGGATCATGGATATGAATCCCAGTTTGTGATAAGAGGCGTTTAAGGATAACCCGATTAATGGGTAAGTGTCGTCTATTAAGGAAGTAGCTCCATTAGAGGAGAACACTCTAGGGGTAATGAATACCATGAGTGACTTATCAAGTAAGGATGTGTTATCTGTTTGTTGAGCCCACTGAGGCGAAAGGTTGTGTGTTGTGTGTTTATAGTTACGTGCATGATTTAAATATAATCAACCGCATGCTAAGACGACAATTAGTTGTGCGTGGCCCGGTAGCATGTGGGCTGCGGGATTACCATACCAGCAAAGGTGCTGAGCCCCTTGGGGGCCACCCTTTCTCTTCTTTCCTATTTCAGGTACAAACAGCTGGAAGCCGTTCGAGAGTAGGACGGGGTAGTCGTTGTACATGGGTAATCATTTAAGTTGTATATATACAGTAGGTGTAGTAAGACCGAAATTGTTATCGGCATTAGTTTGCGAATACTCGGTACAGTTGAAAGGTGTATGTGGTTTCTATTGTTGATGGAAGGGTCAGTAATGTGTAGTCGCTCGGGAATCTAGTCCATCAGACCGGTACAATGTATATGTAATAGCCTTGTTAGCCACGTGGGTGGTTAACGGCGTGTAACACCAACGAGTTAAGTAATGTGATGAAGTATATTTTCCACTGCAGATTGTTGTTATGTGTCTGTTGTTGGATGGGGTGTTACAAAAAGTGGTATCAGAGCGAAATATCGCTCTGATGACTGAATTACCGAGCTTAGGAAGTACCGAGTTAGGATTTTAGTACCTTGGGTTAAGGGTTGAGTGATAGCGTGAGAGATACGCCAGTTTGGAATTACCAGTGTGTACTGGAAACCTACTATATCCTTCCCACCCTCCACAATCCCTGTTATATAACTTGGGAAACAACGCCAGAGAGATGGAAGTCCACTCTTACTCGGGAATACCCGATCTGGCTGTTATTAAATACCTTTAGAGTACGGGAGAACCTGTCATATGGTAGATCCCGAAAACTGGGAATCCCGGAGACGGTTTCCATCTGGACAATGTTGACCGCATTAAATAGCGAAGAATGAGGAATTTTGTGTATAAGAGAATAGAATTTCCGGCAACCTGGGTCAACATGCCGAGCAGTCGAGAATAACCAGCTTGCAACGCACTAATCGTGCAACAGGCAAGAAGTGGATTGATGAAACCCGAGACGAGTGTCTACGGGACCACAGTTGTTAAATGACACACCAACGGTATACCGACCGACAAAGGAACTACAACGTAGTGCCCAAACAAGAGACAAGTCTCAGTAACCACGACAAATACGTGGAACGGGCTACGAAGAGGAAACAATACAAAAAAAGGGGGTCTCCCAGAGTGGGAAACACCCTAGTTAATGACTATCATGTGAATACAGTGAGAAGTCACCTAGAGGAGTTATTACCAAGACAGTAAGATCAGTGAGGGCCAACAAGGCCACTGACGACAGTGCGGGTAAAAACAATACCGCAACCGGTAAATGTGGAACCGATAAGCCGATTAGCATGGCGCACTTGCCATGGCAAGTGCTGCTATAACAGGACTGCTCGGGAAGTTTTAACAAATACGAAGTACTTAGTAAAGTACCACGAGGTTAACTCTGATCATCATAACTGTGGAAGGGCTTAACAGCCTAACCTTTGTAATTAGAAGTACACCAGTCAGCAAGAAGCTAGACTTGGTTAAGGTAAGAAGACGTTGTGAAACCATGAAAATTTTTCTTTCAACTCAGATTTATTTTAAACTCTTTTCTTTCAAAACCAATTTCTCTTTTAAACCAATGTCTATTTCTAACTTTTTTTTAACCAAACAAGTAAAGCTAAAGGCAGTTGATAGAGATACAACAGTGGATAAACTTTCCCTCGATTAAGTTCGGGAAGCACGGAATGAATATTGTCACGGGACAATATAAGGGAGTTGACAACAGAATACTTCACCTAGGCGTGTGACGGACACTACGAGTGTACTAACTGTAATGTGGGACGACCGCACTCCGATAGGAGCTTGTGGGCCTGACAGACCTGTTTATGGGTTAGTTGGGTAAGTAGTAATGTATCAGTAGGGTACCCCACATATGTATACAAGTAGAGTCCGGAACACGGGAAGTAGTCGACTCCGTACTACGGTCAGCAGTATAAGTCAAACAAGAGCTAAGGATATTACATGAATGGTGAAGTAAAGGAACTAGTTAAGTTAACGAGAACAAAGGAATTAGTGAATTCCTTTCAAGGAGATGTTTAAGAGTCAGGAGGTGCGAAGTGCACTAACTGTAATGAAAAGACATCGTATACGCCTTAAGGATCCTCAGGGATAAACATGATAGCTGGAATGGTGACCCAGCCTGTACATGGCAAGCAGATGCCTAATGTGGACACGTTAGTGTGCAAGGAACGGGATGAAACTCCCAGAGTGAGTACCTACACTACCAGGAAGTGTAGATCTTCACAGAAGAAGATAATAAGCCAGTTAAAAACGCAAACGGCGTGGCTAACTGAATATACCAATAAGTGTGAACCAGATGTAATGGCATAACTTTGTGACACCCAGGAGCAATCCTTGAAGGGTGTTCACATCAACAAGTGTTGCACGAAATGACATGACAGAAGCACAAGGGTTGAAACTAACACCCAGTTTAGACATAGGTTGTCAGAGACGACTGACAAACCTAAGGGGCATCCCATGAAAGGAAACGGAATGCAACGACCTTGTCATGGAGCTCATATAATATCCAAACCATGTAATGTGTACAGAGAAGTACACGTGTGTGGACAGCCTACAATGAGCGCAGCTCAAGGCAAATAAGGCTTATAAGCCACAAATAAAATGTGTTATGTAAATTAGATTGATTGCAGAAGTTTATGTTATATAAGTGAATAGAGAGAGAACGAACCACTGCACTAAGAGTGGGGATACCTCTCGATGCTGTGAAACCGCTGGAGCGGTAGTTATGTGAACCAAGCTCAAGAAATATGTTAAGGATGGACAATATTATTATTATTTGAGAGCAGTGAGTTTAGTAGTATGTGTGTATAAGGTGAAGCACGAGCTGAATAATGCCGGCTTGTGACTCGAATGATGTAAGTATATGTGTGGAGTTAACATGACAGTAAATACCATATAAGTGGTGTTATACAATAAGTAAGAGCACGGTACGCGGCAAGCGACCGTTGTATAAGTGTTGTTAAATAATGATATGGAAGATAAGAGCAGTTATGAATTAAATTCAGTGGTGATGCAAGGTGAGTAATGATAAACGGACTGAGCAATAAGCCAGTAGTTGGTAATATGCGAAAAGGAACTCAGTATGAATTCCATGGCGAATCGCATAAGGATTTACTGTCAAGAGTTTACGCCTCTGCACTCTGTATGACTGAGTGTTTTGGTATTGCACTTGCGCAGTAATGATCGAGTGGGATAGCTAGGAATTGGAAACATGTTAATTGTGGAGGAATAATGTTATAATGGCCGATGCATAGGAAATGCAAGGCCGCACCAATAAAAGAGTACTTGTACAAAACCAAATGTGGAGTCATGATTAGCAACAAGTGACTGCAGTAACACGGAATACTAGATATCGGTATGGAATATACCTCAAGTGTGGGAAATAACTGAGAGAGCACTACACATTGGGTAGTAGCTCAACCTCAACCGACAGTAAGTCGGAAGGAAACAAGTCAATCGTTGTGAAATACATAGCAGTATACACAGTAAGTTATTAGAGAAGTGGATGGAAAGTCTTGAAACTCACCGAATTCGCTCACGGTAAGAGATACCACGCATCGGTTGAGAAACCGTTATTACCAAGATAAAGGTGATAATAGGAGAAGTATAATACAGTAAGAATAACAAATGGAGCAAATTAAGCTCTACAGTTATTAGAGTTTCGCAGCAGAAACTAGTGAGCCAGTGAGTCAAGTGTTGAATGTACATGGTGAACATGAGTGAATGGCTAATTATTAATGCCTAGAAGCCTCACAGGCCAGAACCGAAACCAGTTAAGAGTTAAAGCAACTCCAATGAGAATTCTTGATTTAGGGACTAAACCGCCAATATGGTTAAGATCCTCTAATCGGAATGCATTGTATAATAGACCGCGTGGAAGTTAGAACACTTCACGACGGCAGAACATTTTGAGCCAATGTTTAGTGATTGATTACGTGGGCGTAATCCCTTTTAAGGGGGGTAGAGCGCAAAACCACTTAGTGTGTATTACCGTACAAGTGTACGTAGTGTATGTGACCTATATTGTGCATAGCACAAAATAATTGTTTTGATGATTGGTGTGTGTGTTACGTAAACATACACATTCATTCATGGTTTAATTGTGGTAATTGCGCACAGAAGATGCGAATACCATTGTGATAAGTGTGTTGATTTATTAACAGTTGTGTGTGATAGTACAAGTGTGGGGAGTAGAGAAACTCCCGGGGAACAAAACCCCGACAGTGTATAAATGTGAAACTGTGTGTTGTATTTTGATAAAATATATGTGTATATATACTATATAGTGATTTATGAAAGGGTATGAAACCGACATAGAACCTAGTGAGAATAAGATTCCCTAGGTAACAACATTAAAGTGAATGGAAATAACTGATAGACGAAGTTCTATCCCTTGGAGATGTTATGATCATGATTAGAATGATTAAAAGATAGAAAATTGGAAATGAGTGATTTATTTGATGCTTGAAAATGAAGTGGGAGGTGGAACTTGATTTGCATGCGATCAAGGGAAGCCGAACACAAATTGGGGTGGAAGGATAGTTCGACACTGATGCTGATCACATTAGGGTTGAATGATTCTTGAAGCTCCCCTTAAGTGGTCACAAATAACCACGCTAAGAAAAGAAGAAAAGAGCATAAGTTGGACTTGGAGTTGTGTGTGTTTTCAAATAGGATTTTCAATTGGTATTTATAAAACGTCGATAGATACTTTACATAATTAAAGTTCTCTTACTTAACCTCACAAGGAAAAATTTCAAATTTAAGTGATTGTTTTGATCTCCCAAAGGCACGGGGACGGAAGGTGTCCATCGCGACCGGGTTCTGAGGGATCACAGTGTATATCAAAGATATTTTTGATTGTTGTACATGCTATGACATGTTGTGTGGTATGTGTAATAAATACTATTTTGACCTTGAGTTCCAAAGTGTATGTTATTAAGACCTATGAGTCTAAATGTTGTTGTGTTACATAGACCTATGTGTCTAAAGGCTGTATGTTATCAAGACCTGTGTGTCTAAATGTTGTTATGTTACCCAAGACCAGAGAGTCTAAGGGTTGTTATGTATGTGTAAATGTTGTTAAGATACCCGGACCATTGAGTCCGAGGTTATCATGTATGTTATGTTATGTATGTTATGTTATGTTATGTATGCATGTGTATATGTACCCGGACCATTAAGTCCGAGGTTGTGATGTAAAGTGTGTTTGGTTATGGAAGTTTTATTTCTATAAGTAATCCTCGTATTCTAATCCAAGATGTGTGGGAAGTGTAAACTTCGAGGACGAAGTTCTTTTAAGGGGGTAGATTGAAATACCCCAAACCTTGATATGTTGTTAAACATTTAAACTATGGTATGTAAAGGCTAAAAAGTGCCTTAGAAACATCAGTGAACAATTTAAACCATAGTAAAATACAATAAAACACTAAGACACAGTTTGAGCAAAAACATGCTCTAAGCTTGGAGTGAACTTGGTTAGGACCCAAAGAGCCTACCAAGACTTAATAATATTCAATTATGATTTAATAAGGCAAATTAAGTCCTTAGGAAACCTTGGTAGACAATTAAACCAAACAAACACAAGAAAATACCTTAAAGTCAATAAGAGCAAAAATGTGCTCTAAGCTTGGGATAAATTTGTATAAGACCTAATGGTCATACCTATACTTTATAATATGTTAATGAACATATTAAATCAATTACCAAAGAAAACCAAGCTTGAAAACAAGTTAAAACACAAAATGTGCTTTAAGGAGTCTTAAAGCACATTTTTGAAAAATTGTCTTGTAAATGAGTTTTGAATGGCTAAATGTCCATCATTACTCTTTAATTAACATGTGTACTATATAGTATCACATTTGGAAGTCTATATCAATGGGAAATCAAAAATTTCACATCTATGTGCCTTGTTTTAGTGAATAGTAACTTTAATAAGCTAGTTTGTAACATATGTTGTTATAAGTAATTAATTGGCTAACAAAGACTAAAATACCCTTGTTATAATAATAGGGGGCCGGTTTCATAGTGGTGACTCACCACTCTTGTTATTTGTTAAGTAAATAGATGACTCTTAAGTTACTATTTACTTTATTATGTAAATATCTTACAAAAGCAAACTCACCTCATTCTCTCTTTCTCTTGCATTCCCACGGTCTCAATCCATTTCTTCCTCTTCTTTCACGGTAATACTACACCACCACCATTAAACTCCATCTTTGACCTCTTGTAATTCCTAGCTCACTTGGCCAAATCAAAAACAAACACCACCATTCTCTTGTCTCATCAAGCTCTTCATTCTATCTTCTTAAAATTCCAAGAACT